>OVBE01012076.1:0-13673 GCA_900406425.1 Iberis pinnata
AGAGAGATGATGATGTGGAAGATTAAAAGTGAATAAAGAGGGGTTGAATAATTTTTTTCATTGTCTACCCCACCACTTTTATTTTATATTTTTTCATTTATAATTTTATAACTAAATACAATAACAATAATTAATTATAATTAATTAAAACTATTAAACTAAAGAAGTTTCCAAAAATTGTTATTTTACTTTTGTTTTTAAATTATTTTTAGTAAATAACAAATACAAACATATATTTTATTACTAAAATAATGTAAATAAAAATCTGCTAAAAAAAGTTTGCAACGTAAACAAATCTGCAATGTTAATAAAAAAAATATGCAATGTTACTAAAAATCTGCATTATTGGGATCCATTGATGATTTTTTCTGTGTCCAAATCAAATGAAACAAGTTTCTGTTTATAGAGAAAAAGAAATTACGAATTTTGATATAAAATTTATAAATATAAAAAATAAATTATTATACAATAATTGAGCACAGATAATTTGGGTGAAAAAATATCAATAATCTTAAGAACTAATAGAAAACCAACACCTAACATTATGTTTATACAATAAATCTCTAAATTTTCACAACCAATCACATAATGACATGTGTCATCATGGGACCCAATTTTTTCCATTCAACTAGTTGAAAGAATTCAACCATTGATGCCATATCATCCATTTTTTTTTATTCAACCAATGCATTGTAGAGATTCAATAGTTGAATAAAATTATTCAACCTCCCATTGTATCTAGTCTAACTAACACAATCTATTGGTTATGCTTCATTTAGCATTCACATAATTCATACAAACATTTTCACAAAAACCTTCTAGCCATGAATTTGCATATGCTCTAGAAATGAGTAATCAAGTCAAATCTAACATTAAGAACATTAAATGAATGAAGATTTAAGTAAACTAAGCCCTAAGCATCACATTCCATCCCTTAATCACTCTAATCTACCTAACTCATTTACTGAAAACTACTCACTAACCATGATGCAAACACAAGATCCCATGAAAAAATATGTTTACTCATGATCTTAAACAAGAAATAAGAAAGAAGATGAACAAAGAACAAGGAGAAAACTATATAAAATATTCAAATCCAATAGTTTACACAAGAAAGGAAATAGGAACAAAAATAGAAAGATATCCCCCTTCAAATTAGGTCTAAAAACATATTTATATTCTCCTGAAATGGTATTGGATTAACCCAAAACACATGGGTTAACCTAACATATATTGGGTAAAATCTTGGGGAAAGTAGAATTGTTGACTAAAATTGACCTGATACCGGTTTGAAAAAATCGGTATAAAAATCTCGGGCACTTGTTTCGGTTTGATCTCGCCTGTATAGCCTTATGTCTTCATTTCTTCTTTATACCGGTTTGCCTAGACTGGTATGGCAAACCGGTATAAACCTTTTTGTCTCATTTTTGCAATTTTTTAAGTCCTTTTGATGCATCTAATGAATTGTATCCACTTCCATCACCTAAAACATCAAATGCTATGCAAATGCATTCTAAACACACCTAAATGCAAGTGAATCTATCTAAAATGGAATCAAGATAAAAACAAATTGAAAATAATAAAAAACACAATATATGAGAGATGTCTAACGATAACTCAAAGAGNTCTAAACACACCTAAATGCAAGTGAATCTATCTAAAATGGAATCAAGATAAAAAAAATTGAAAATAATAAAAAACACAATATATGAGAGATGTCTAACGATAACTCAAAGAGAGAGAGAAACTCTAAGTATGAAGCTACTACGAGTTTTTAGGTGGGCATTAAAATGTGAGTATGGCTTGTTTTCATTGCAATTAAGGACAACAATTATGTTTATTATATAGTCTTTTTGTCGTCTTTATTGAAATAAAAGAAACACAAACAAAAACTGATAAAAACAAACAGAAGAAACAAAAAAAAAACAAACAACCAAACTGCATAACTACAAAGAACACCCTTCCGAACCCACACCAAGAGAAGAACATCCTGCAAGAGAAACCGACGATAGAAGTCGCCAAACAGAACAACAAAAACGATGATAAAGAGAAACTACAACACTATGAAGCTTCAACCGGAGACAAAGCCCCTATTACATGAGGCTACTAAAGTAGCATAGATCGCAAACCTTGTAAATGAACTAGACTTAAACATAAATACGCTCGAAAAAGCTCGGCTTGTAGAAAAAGGTTAAACTGTCCAAGGGCTTGAAACGAAGGTAGAAGAAGAAAGAATCGAAAGGAGTCACGTAGAAAGCAAGTTGGAAGAAAGCACTCAAACAAAAACAAACTAAAGCCAACCAAAGCCGAGAGTGGCATACGACCGTGCCAAACCTGAAAAGACAAGTCCGACCTACCCAAAAGCGAAGAGGAAACCACCAAATTTGCTAAGACAGACATGCGCCCAACAAAACTGCAACCAAACCATTACAGACCATGGCTGAAACTTCTAAAAACCACCGACACTGGAGAAGGAACAAGCCGCCAAGCTCGAAAAACACGTCGAGGCCGAAAACACACATAAACAGATACCACGGAAGACACACTGAGGGAAAAAAACCTGATAAGAAGATCCCTACAACCTTATAGCCCCTTATTAGCGCCACACAACCGAGAGGAAATTGATGCAAACCACCATCCCTGCAAAAAAAAACTGAGACGAGAAGCATCGAGGCCGGAGAGACAAACCACCACAACAAGAGCAACACCGCCGCTCAAGACCACCTTAGACCGGAAACAAGAGAAGTAAAGAAACCTTACCACCGAGTACCAAGCTAAGGCTGAGAGCGAAGCCAACCAAACCTAAACCCAGGCTCACCGTAGAACCCCTACCACCGCCGAAATAAAACCTAACCACCAAGTGAAAAGAGGATCGCCGACACACAACCTTGAAAAACAAACCAAGAAGAAAAACGAAACAAAAGACACCACAAAAACCACGGCTCCATCTTCACCAGACTGGAAACACGACCCTCACCACCACACATCTAGCCAAACAGCTCGTCGTAGCACCACCAAAGCCGACCTCAATAGAGTCGAATCCAAGCAGAAACCAGAAGCCAAAGCTCCCGAGCCAGACCCAAAATGCGACCAAAGTGAGGAAGCTCAGATGTCGTAACCGAACAAACGGCTACGAAACACCATTCGAAGAACACATCTACGACGAGAAAGGAGAGAAAGCATGACGGGAAGATGAGCAACCCCATGAAACAAAGCCAAGAGCCTTACCTAAAGTGAAAAAGAAGGAAAAACGAAAAGAAAAAAACAAAGAGAAAAACGACGCCGACAAGGGCCCAGCGCCGCTTCCGGCGAAAACTTCAGATCTGATCAAACTTTGAATATCGTGCATGAGAGAGATATTTCTTGGAATGTCTATCAACTTGGTAGGAATATGTATGTTTATTATATAGTCACGGAGTAAATAAATTCTTTACACTAGATATATTCTATTTATTAGTGTCTGAAGGACATTCATTATTTATTATAAAAGACTTCTTTCTTGCAGTCTCGTTTTTTTTCCTAAATACAAAAGAAAAAAAACAAACGTTTTCTCTTCTATTGCTGATTAATTTATCTGCTGAAAACATATAATTTGAGATTTTAGTTTTAAACTCCTTAAACTAGCAAATTTTGTTTTCGAAAATAAGTTTTTTTTTATAAACTTCGGTAAATCCAGGCTTTTGACCCATAGTTTTTTCGGTGTCCGGAGCCAAACGTTGATAATACTTGTTTAACACGTAAATTACTTTTCTCAAGAGATTTGAACTAGTGATCTTGAAAATTTCTTAGAATACTTCAATCACTAGACCAAAGTTCCTTGGTTTTTCGGAAGTAAATTGCAAGACACAATGTGATAATATTTCTCACAGAACCATGACCAACATTAATTGTAGTTTTATAATAATTAGTGCATTAGTTTTTCAGTTAAATCAAAGTCAATTATGTGATTACTGCTTATTGTTAATAGTCCACTTTTTTGTCGACTTTGTAACTTATGATTTTAAACCCAATTAAATTAGTTTTGTAATTTTTTTAATTTATGATTTTAATTTTTTTCTCAAACCCAAAAATTAGAATAGGATTATCTCATGGACTATCCGGAAATTTTTTCTTAATATTATAAGCTCGTTTTTTGTGTATCTAAGTTTGTAATTAATATTATTTTTTAAAATTATTAATTTTTGTTAACATTTTAGCTATTTCCTTTTGATAATATATATATATATATATATTCACTTTAATAGTTGGGATACAATGTATCGATTTAGTAGTCTAAACCATTTATTAGGACTGAGCAATTTCTTAAATCATAAGAAATCATACTAACTTTGTTTCATTCAAGAATTTATTTTATAAGTGTCTATAAAATTTTAGGATTGTAAAATTTAGAATATTTTGTCAAAATATTTTATTTTTAAATAACTATAAAATATAAAATTAATAATTTAAATATAATATATTAATAAATATGTGCAATGCGATAAATAAAAGCAAGCCTAATTATATAATATACGAGTGACAAAAAAGTATATAATACATATGGAAAAAAAACCAATTAGTTTTATAAATTCGGAAGAACAAAGCAACAATCCCAATTAGCGCAATTAAACACACAAAAACGTAAAGCTTAGGGGTTGGTAGGTTTCTTAGCAGATCTGAGAAGTCTGGGTTTAGATAGTCGTTTCCTATCAAGGTTGGAGTTCCGACGAATTGGTCGCTGTTTTAGACAGATCGGCAGTGGAGGAGTAGCCTTCTCTCGCTTGTTTCGTCTTTTGTAGTGCTCCTCTTCGCTAGCGAAGGCTTCTCGCATCTCTAGGCGTCAGGTGGCATCTCTCCTTTCTCGGTCGGCGGCGTTGTGAAGCTCCGGGATGGTGGTTTCGTGTTATGCCGAATCTCCTTGGACCGGGCTCTGATTCACTGGTCCTAGGCTGCCTCTTCCTCACCAGTCCGAATGGAAGTTTTGGTGCATTGTCAGAGAGGTGCAGGGTATGATTTTGTCTTCAACTTGAATGGTTCGATGTTCTCGTCTTTTTCTCTGTGCTGCTGGTTTGTGATTTGGTTAAGCTCGAGGTGTATATGTTTGCTTTAGTGCTCTTTTGTTTCGCGTGGTAGTTTGTATTTCTCGGTATCAAGGTGGTTAAGGTCTTGCTCATATGGTTTTTTGATTAGCTGGGTTCTAGTGTGGGCTTTGGTTTGGGTTTTGGGTACAGCTCCTTTTCGAGAGGATGTTGTTTGCTTTCTCCAGATTCGGTCTTCGTTCCATCCTATGTGATGTAGGGTTTCTCGGAAGTAAGTGAAGTGCTCCTTTCTTTTACATTCAAGATGAGTCTGAGATCTTACCATCCGATGGCTTCTCTTTTAGGATTTCACCGACGTTTATATCGTCTTTTTTTGTTTATGGTTTAAAGTAAGATTTGAAGCTTTGTCTTTGTGGTTCCTTTTCCAGAAGAGTTGTTTGTGTTCATTTGTGAAGTAGTTTTTAGATTCATGTCAAAAGGTCTCGTGAGAAGTTTGCTTTTCACCTAGCTTTTTCCTTCAGATTTTAGAGTTTTTGCCTGCTATTTGCCTAGCTTTCACATTGGTTCTTTGGTTTTTCTTTCATTATAGTTTGAGTTTGTTTATCTTTGATCTTTGTTTTGTTTATTAACTTTTCATGTGTATCATTTGTTTGCCGGTTTAATCTTACGGGTTTAGTGTTGTTTTATCAGTATTTGTTGAAAACAATGTAATTTTCTTGTTTAATAGAATAGACGGAAAAAAAACGTAAAGCTTAGGGATTTGTAAAAAAAAATCTCTAAAACCGTGTCATTTTTATCTTTTAACGTTTGGTTTTGTCTGTAAATCGTTTTGTTCCCAAAAGAAATCAGATTTTTCCACCTGGAAAATTAAAATCAATACGTAATAGATCAGACTATAATCTAATCCGAAGACCAACTTTTATTTTGGCTGTTTCGATTTCCGATATCGTTGCTCTTCCTGATCTGAAGCTTTTGTTCAGAGTTCTCGATGACGATGCTTGTAAATTTGTAATAGCAGAATAGTGGCTCCTCGATTAGTTTTACTTGGTGAATTTTGTAAATTGATTTAGGTCAAATTACTTTGATCGATTCAGCGATTAGGGATGTTTGATGGTTCTTACTAGAATCTCTAGTTTTCTTACCTGGCGATAAATTCTGGTAAGATTATTAAAATTCGATCTGGTTATTATTTATTGGAGTTCTGCTTCAACTTAATTTAAGAGATCTTAGACGAATTAGGATTGAACACAATTGAAGAAAGGAAGATCTTATTAATCGGAATTGTGAATTTTAGTGTTTGATTGGAGAGAAAACTATGGAACGTGTGGTTGGTGGCAAGTATAAGCTGGGACGTAAACTCGGAAGTGGATCATTTGGTGAACTTTTTCTAGGTAGTCTTGTTAGTGCTTTCTATAATTTCGATTTTCTGAGTTTTAATTTTAGCAATTCTTGTTTTCAGGGGTGAATTTGCAAACTGGGGAAGAAGTTGCTGTGAAGCTGGTATGCTAACTTTTCCTTTTTTTAGCTTAGTAGCTCATTATGTATCACCAAAACATTGTCTCTTTTTCGCAGGAACCTGCCCGGGCTAGGCATCCTCAACTTCATTATGAGTCAAAGCTCTATATGCTTCTTCAAGGAGGATGTAAGTTTTTTCGCCTTTGAGTGTTCATTATTTAGTTTACACCTTCTTTTATTAGTTAACACTTGCTTTCTTGAAGGTGGTATTCCGCACTTGAAATGGTATGGGGTCGAGGGCGAATACAATTGCATGGTGATTGACCTTTTGGGACCTAGTATGGAGGATTTATTTAATTATTGCAGTCGGAGGTTTAATCTAAAGACGGTTCTAATGCTCGCCGATCAAATGGTATAAATTATTTTCTTGCTTTCTTCTAATGTTTTTGAGCTTTACTTGTTAATATATGGATTTCTTCAGATAAATAGAGTTGAGTTTATGCACGTTCGAGGCTTTCTTCATCGTGATATCAAGCCGGATAACTTTTTGATGGGTCTTGGACGCAAAGCGAACCAGGTGAGTAGTTCTGGTAATGGTTCTTTGAAATATCATAAAGTAAAATATGTTTGTTCTTGTGTAGGTATACATCATTGACTACGGACTTGGGAAAAAGTATAGAGATCTTCAAACTCATAAGCACATTCCCTACAGGTACATATTGCTTTTGTCCTGGCAAAAGAATTTATCTGAGTATATATTATTCCCTTGACGTCTTTCATATTGCTAATTCGTAGGGAAAACAAGAATCTTACTGGAACAGCTCGATATGCAAGTGTTAACACTCATCTTGGAATTGGTGAGTGTTGTTTGATGATTGACATTCTTTACTTCCATCAAATTCCGATTTTTAAATATTGAAATCTCTCACATAGAGCAAAGTAGGAGGGACGATCTGGAATCTGTTGGCTATGTGCTTATGTATTTTCTTCGAGGAAGGTATAGATACACCGAAAAATTTAGATTCTTGTGATACTTTTCACTAATCCTTTAGTTTTTGTCTTGGTAAGTCTTCCGTGGCAAGGCCTTCGTGCGGGTACCAAAAAGCAGAAGTATGATAAGATCAGCGAAAAGAAAAGGCTAACACCTGTTGAGGTTCTATGTAAATCATTTCCACCTGAGTTCACATCGTACTTCCTCTATGTACGTTCATTACGATTTGAAGACAAACCAGATTATCTATATCTAAAGAAGCTATTCAGGGATCTCTTCATCCGAGAAGGTTGAACAAAACTGTCGATATATTAAAAGAAACTCACAACTTTGTTGGTTAATGTTATATGTATATGCAGGTTATCAGTTTGACTATGTATTTGATTGGACTATCCTCAAGTATCCACAGTTTGGCTCCACGTCTAGTTCCAGCTCCATACCAAGAGTAAGTAGCATCTTTTTGTTGGAGTTTTCATCGTTTTAAATCCTCTAAATATATTATCAAATCTTCACTTTTGTCTGTGTTTCAATAGTCAAGCTTGAGACCAGCTCTCAATCCACCAGTACCATCTGCAGAGAGACCAGATAAACCTTCAGGTAAGCTTTAAACTTATACTCTAGGGGTGGGGATTTTAACCGAACTGAGTTCAGTTCGGTTTTTTCGGTTCGGTTTACTCTGTTTGATTCGGTGAATTATTAAATTTAGTCTGGTTTTCAGTTCGGTTTGGCAAAATATTTATTTTATACTACATTAACCAAACTGAAGCGAACTGAATTTGCTGAAATTAACCGAAATTAACCGAAAAGACCGAAACTAACCTTATAAACTGAAAGTAAACGTATAAACTGAAATTAACCGAATAAACTGAAATTTAACTGAATAAACTGGAAAATAACCAAAATTTAATTGAACCGAAATATATTTCAAGATTTCCGAACCGAAAAAAACCAATTGCCGAACCAACCCAAAATTATATTTGGTTTAATTCGGCAAAAAAAAAATAAACACGAGAAAACTGAAAACCAAAAAAAAACGAGCAATTGTGTGCTTCATTAAACAGTTTATATCATTTTCCCCTTATTTTCCTAATTTGTATACAGCATTTTTGTATGATGAAATTATGTGGCGTCTAGGTCTACAAGTGTATTGGTTTCTTATAACTAATTAGCTCATTCTCTTGCAATATTTTTCTTGTGAATAGTTGGACAAGACAGTCGCGATAAATTCTCCGGTGCTTTAGAGGCATTTGCTAAAAGAAATGGCTCAGGAAGTGGTGTGGTTCAAGCTGATCGATCTAGACCAAGAACCTCAGAGAATGTATTAGCATCATCATCAAAGGATACAACAGCAGTGAGTCTCATCATTTAAAGCTATCACAATCTTCTTGAACTTCTTTTCTAATCGTTTCTTAATTTAAACTATAGCCAAACTACGAGAGAGTCGAAAGACCAATCTCTTCGACAACAAGACACGTTAGTTCTTCAAGAAAAGCCATTGTCTCGAGCGTTCGAGCAACTTCCTCAGCTGATTTCATGGAGAATCGCTCCAGCAGAGTTGTCTCAAATAATGGCCGTTCCTCAACTGCTCAAAGGGTTCAACTTGTTACTGACCCGACTACTAGACCATCGTCATCGAAGACTGCTCGTGACATCACGCTGCAGAACTTTGAGCTACTCACCATAGGGAATGAGAAGAGGAAGTGATAGAGTGGGTGTGTGCATGGAACTATGGCATTGTTCTTAATTCGCGAAATTATCCTTTAACTGATTTAAGGAATAAATCCAAAAGTCATTTGACTAAAATTATGTGATACATAGATGATTTTAACTTGATAATCATTTCACTAAATTTCCATATCAAAAGAAAAATATTTAATATAATGTAAGTGTTATAATGCAGAATTTTTATATTAGTAAAATGCAGATTTGATAAAACAGGTAAGAAAGATAAGAGGAAAAAGAGAAGTTCTTTCTATTATATTTGCTAATGGTATTGTGTATATCTACAATAGATCAAAAGAGTATAACATAAGGGAAAGAGAGCGCTGGGTTCCACAAGTTTGACGCAAAAGAAGGTTGGTAGCTCTAGTTGCTGCATTAACTGACTTTGGTTTCCGAACACTTCTCTCACGGATATCAGTGTCATTTATTATGTCTTGCTATCTTGTTAAAAAAATTGTTAGAAAAATTTAGTGGGAAAAACCTTATTTGAGTTACCTGAGTAAAAAGATTGTAACTATGTAACTTCCTCGAGACGCGAAATACCATCTTTTTAAATATTGTTGTGGACATATATGTATTATTGTCGCATGATTGGACATATCTCACTTCAATATATTTATTTTCTTGATATTTTTGCTTTTTAGGACTTTTGACATCGATTTTTATTGCATTCTAGATTGTTTAGCTTGCATTTAGATCCATATAAGTTGCATTTCGCATATCATTGCATATTTCAGGTGTTTAAGGTTGGTAGCCGAATTGGAAACAAACTGGTGAGAAAATGATCAAAAAAAGNTTATTGCATTCTAGATTGTTTAGCTTGCATTTAGATTCATATAAGTTGCATTTCGTATATCATTGCATATTTCATGTGTTTAAGGTTGGTAGCCGAATTGGAAACAAACTGGTGAGAAAATGATCAAAAAAAGAGCAAAGAAGAGGGTTAGGAAGAAGTATCGACCACATGTATCTTTAATTTTGACGTGAGTTTCATGAATAATATTAAAACTCTATTTATATGAATTCTAGATTTCGACGTGAGTTTTATGAATAAAACTGAATCTCTATTTATAGGAGATTAAAAGGACGTATAGAAATGAATAAAATATGATTATACTTTAGTCACAATAGATATTTTCGTCACCAATTGAGGGAATAAAAAGTTACTAAAGATAACTAACAACTATTTTGGATATAGTTAGAAACAAAAATTTGTCATCGTAACTTAATGTTTAGATAGATTTTTCTCAACTGAGAACGGTAGAGTTTGAACTCTAGTTGATGCAATTAGATGCAGAAGTGACTCCCATTGGATCACTTGCTCATTTATAAATTTAGTTAAATTTTAGATATTATTTTTTCTGAAAAGAATATCTCTCATATATGAAAATTAAATTTTTCATACTAATCATTTTTGCAATTAAGTTCTTTTTCTTATTTAGAAAAATTAAAATTAAAATTGTCCTGAATTCTTACATAGGTATATAACACGTCGTCTTTTCTTTTGATTGATAAGGAGAAAGTTATAGTTCATTTATATAATTTGGGACAAGAAATGTATTGTTGTTTCTCTATTTGCTTCTGCAATACGGATGATTGAAAATATGTTCCATATATATTTTTCAATTTTTTTAGAATCGTATTTATCTAATTCCGAGATGGATGGAATCAATGCATCCCCAGAACCGTATTGGAATCATATATATCAATGAACGATATTTGCAAAGACATATCAATTCCACATTCTCAAGTACTAATCTATAACATGGAACCTAAGGGATAGTTTTGTTGAGAAAGTGCAGTTTCAGTAGTTGAATGGTTCTTTGCGATGAATCAATTAATGCTCTAAGATTTCACTGAACCAAGTAAGTGATGAAATGATTCTTAGATGAGTCAAACCTCATCCAAGAAAAAGTGGTTTACTGGCTCGGATAAAGCTTCTGAGGAACAATAGGCTTCAACCAATGATTCATTACGCTGCTCAAATCAGAGTTGAGCATCTGATTAGGGAACATAACATTCTGGCAGCAAACAAAACTATTGAACTTTTCTGTAAACTGTCTTTTCCTGCATCAGTTTCTATACAAAGCAAAAGATACAACCAGTGGAACTTTAAGAATTCTTGTGTACATTGATGGTGAAGAAGACTGTTGGTATATGCAGCTGGATTTGATATTCAAAAATGGATACCTTTCTTATTAGCAAACCTAAAACATGCGTCAAAATGGAAATGGCTTACGTGGTGACAGCTTATTTTGATTTTTGGATATCAAGAGAAAGGAAAGAAGAGAAGTATTGGGATAAATATGCCTTATATTTTATCATCATATTCAATATTCCTTATTTTAGATTTATTCCTATTTTATAGCTTACCTAAGATTTAGGTTATTGTAAATTCACCTCTATATAAAGAGGATTCAATTCATTAAATAAACAAGATTTNCCAGTACTACGAGTCAAGCAACGCATCTCCTTATGTTATCTATTCTTTTGATAATCCTGGTGCCCTATTCACTTCTGTTTAATTGAATGGAGATAACTATAATGAATGGACATCTGAGATGTACAACGCTTTACAAGCTAAGAGGAAAACATGCTTTATTAATGGTACCTTGAAACAACCCGAAACCAGCGATCCCGACTATGATAATTGGGTAGTTGTTAACTCCATGCTTGTGGGGTGGCTTCGATCCTCAATCGAAGCTAAGGTGCGGTCAACCGTGACCTATATCACCGATGCTTGCACGCTATGGACGGAGTTGAAGGAACGTTTCTCAGTCGCTAATACCGTTCGCGTGCATCAAGTTAAATCCCAACTTGCTTCGTGTCGGCAAAACGGACTATCGGTCCTTGACTACTATAGTCGGTTATGTGCTTTGTGGGATGAACTTCAATTGTTTCAANTTGCTAAACAACGTGAAGCTGAGAAGATTCATCAGTTTGTTTTGGGTTTGGATGACTCCAAATTCGGCAGCATCAGTACCACTATCATCGGTACCAATCCTTTACCGAGCTTAGGAGAAATATACTCGAAACTTATCCGACAAGAAAGAAGACTCGAGGTTTCGCGTGGTCAAGAACAAACCGAAGTTCTCGGCTTGGTGGCTGTTACGGATCGAACGAAACCAGCCGTGACTCCAAGTATTGGTCGGGTACAAGATAAGAAAGCAGTGTGTAGTCATTGTGGCAAGACCGGACACGAAAAAGAAAGATGCTGGCAGCTCGCTGGTTATCCCGAATGGGATGATCGCGGTGGTCGTTCCTCACGCGGTAGAGGAGGACGTGGTTTGGTGGACGAGGTCAAGTGATGCAAGCTCATGCAACAAGCTCGAATGCTTCGGATTTCCCGGAGTTCTCTCAAGAGCAATGGAAANTTATTGCCGAGAAAACAATGAGTACAGCTAATGCCTCGGGTATGCTCAAAGATGTCTCTGGTAAGCGAAAATATGGCGATATAATCATTGATACAGGTGCTTCTCATCACATGACTGGGAACCTTGATCTCCTTACGGACCTTCAGAGCACTCCTCCATGCTCTGTAGGTTTTGCTGATGGCGGCAAAGCGTTATCTGAAAAACGCGGCACACTTGTTTTCGCACAAAACATGTCCTTGGCGAATGTTTTATATGTCCCAGATCTCAATTGCACCTTGATATCTGTCTCTAAGTTATTATGCCAACTTAATTGTATTGCTACTTTCATTGATACTTTTTGCTTTCTACATGACCGTTCAACGAGGATTTCGATTGGGACCGGTGAAGAACGTGATGGGGTTTACTACTTCAAAGAGGTCATGGTAGCCAGAATACACAGAGTTGATACATCTGCGGATTCGTTTTTGTGGCATCGACGATTGAGACACCTTTCTTTTTCTTTACTTTCGAATTTACCTGTTTTTCATGGGGTTTCTTTTTCTTCTGTCCCTTGTCTTGAGATGTATGTTATCTTGCAAAACAGACAAGAGACTCTTTTCCCGTTATTTCTAATAAAATAAAAGATAATTTTTATTTAATTCATTGTGATGTTTGGGGGCCTTATCGGGTTGCATCTGTTTCGGGAGCTTTCTATTTTCTCACAATCGTTGATGACCACTCCCGAGTTGTTTGGACGTTTTTGATGCGCGCTAAATCCGAGGTCTCTACTATTTTGCGCCAGTTTTTAGCTTATGTTACTCGACAGTTTCAAACTCAAGTGAAGATAGTTCGTTCAGATAATGGTACGGAGTTTATGTGTTTATCACATTACTTCAAAGAAGTTAGTATTATTCATCAAACTTCTTGTGTCTCAACACCACAACAAAATGGACGTGTTGAGAGCAAGCACATACATCTTCTAAATGTCGCTTGAGCTTTGTTATTTCAAGCTTCTTTGCCAACTCGGTTTTGGNGACATCTTCTAAATGTCGCTTGAGCTTTGTTATTTCAAGCTTATTTGCCAACTCGGTTTTGGGGAGAAGCTGTTCTTACTGCTGCTTATGTTATTAATCA
>OVBE01012077.1:0-13672 GCA_900406425.1 Iberis pinnata
GTAAGTTCCTGAAACATCTAGCAGTCATTTAAGAAAGAAGTCTCTCCTAAGTGTAACAAAGGAAAAGATGAAAAAGGGAAAATATGAATGAGTAAGATCACTTCAAGTTTTAAAAAGGATAGATTTAGGACCTCCTACTAGGTATAATCAGGAAACTTAGGGCTCATTGGCATTGGGTAGATGGAGTTCTATTTCTGTATGCATCTAAGTGTCCCCACCTTTAGCCTTCTGCTAAAGCTCATTCCCTTTTGAGAGAACCCTTATTCTGAATCATTAACCATTGCATGAAGGGGTCATATTTACTCCTTAACATGTCCTTGACCAAATGAATTTATTGAAAACACATGACTTGATCCATGGTTCATGATTAATGAATGTTAAAAGAGCAAATGAAATTGAATGCATTGTGGAAGTTGAAATTGGTAAGTGATGAACTGTGATGAGTATGACTAAGGTTTTTAAGTAGGATGAACTTAGGATTGCATTCTAGAATTAGTAACCATGACATTTATATTACATGTGTTAGCAACATGTTTTGGTTCTGATTTCTCACTTTCAAACCTCTCACCCAAATTTCTGAATTACTTGCTTGAGGGCGAGCAAAGATTTAGTTTGGGGGAGTTGATGTCTCTATATTTTCATGGTCTTTAGAAGTCATTCAACATTAATTTTTAGGTCTTTAAGTGTTCATATGTTGCATTTATAGACCTTATTTACAAGTTTGTGAATTTTAGGGATTTTTGCATTAGCATTTGCATATACATGCATTTTGGAGATTTTTCAGGACTTTCAGGATGATTCGTGAGAATTCAAAAGAGGAACGGAAATTGCATGGAACAGAATTAGCTCAAGCGTGGAACAAGTCACCATCGAGCTCAAAAGTAAAGTCCACCATCGAGCCAAGCAACATGTTGGCTCGATCACAGATCGAGCCACACCTATCTCCGGCTTGATCCACACAACATCCCTGATCGATCTCTCTCGGCCAACTCTCCAAGCCCGGCTCGATCCCCTACTTCTCTCGGCTTGATCATGGATCGAGCCACGCCTATCTCCGCCTGCACCATTGTCTCGATCCAACACCACATTTGGATCGATCCAACTTTAACTTGGCTCGATCCCATCCCCGAGCCCACTTAGGCCAAACCTCCTCTCGACACAATTTTTACACGGATCTATCTCATGCACTTCTTAGCTCGAGCCAAACATGCTCCGACCCGACCAATTCGAATCTAGAATGGACCTGACCCAAGACCTAATCTAATGATCGTATTTTGTCTTTTATGCGTTTTAAGGCTTTTCCTAAAAACTATATAAGCCCTAAAAGGCCTCCTTTTTGAGAGAGTTTGTTTTTATTGCCATTTTTAGGTTTTTGTTTAGGTTTCTTTTCCTTTTCCTTTGATGTTCTTAGTATTCTTGATGTTCAACCCAAAATCTTTCTAAGTTTTATGCTAATTTTCTGTTTTCTTTTACTTTCATGCATATATTATGGTTATGTTCTATCTGGTGCATATTGATCTAAGTTCTTAAGCTTTTAATCTTCTGTTTTAGCTTTGATCATTTTCCTTTGTTTGTTAATGTTTCATTGCTGTTCTTATTTTCTGGGTTTGTGTTCTTGCTGTTCTTCATAGTTTGACCTTTGATCATGATGTTTGGTTTTGAAGTTATGATTTCTATTTTTCTTGCTTTCATACCCATGAGTAGTGAGTAGTGAGTAGTTCCCTTAGGTTCCTGAGGATGGGGTAGACTAGTGTTGATTTTCTGATTTTACCTAAGTACCTAAGCTTGATTTCATATAGATCCCTTATTTTTCATTGTGCTTAATGCTCATTTCAACCGAACCAGTTGAGATCCAATCTTAGGCATTCCAACACCCAAAAAGTGTTCAATGGAATGATTGATCATGGTGATTTCAAAGATTTGCACATCCTAGCCTAATGAACTAGATGCTTAGGATATTCATCTCAGCCTAAGGAGTTAGATGTTTAGGGTTCTTATTGACTTTAGTAGATTGATTCTGCATGCCTGCTAGGTAGTTTATCGTTAACGAGAGTTAGTCTGGTGATTGCTTACGATGATTCCATTTATCAAAAAATTGGACTTGGTTGCATATGAATTTGCTGTCTAGGGGTTAACTCATTATTTGAGGTATGTTAGGTGCTTAGGTAGTTCAGGATAGATCTCTGGTCGATTACCCTTGTCCTCAGGAACTGTTTCCCATTTGATTGCATCTTCACCTTTTTTTGCTTTTCTCTGTTTTCACTTATCCAACCTTTTATCCTTTTTAGCTTCCTATGTATGCTTGCTTTGTTACTTTCTTTAGTTCTATGCATTTTCTATTCACTTAGGACTTGTTAGATACCCCCTTTTTATTGTTTAGCTTGGCTCAATAGAACCATTGCAATCTTGTCTGTTAGCATCACACTTGATTGGATCGACACCTCATCTATACTACAACGCATGTGTATGATGGGGAATTTATCTATGAACAATCTTATTTTCACTTAACTTCCTATGCCATAAGTCTAGCTTTGATTCAACAACAAGGAGAAATTAATTTAATGGTCTCCAGCAGTTATTACCAGATCGTATGCCACACAAAATTGTATCTCTTTTCTTATTTGTTGGGGTCAAAAACAGAATACTCGAAGACAACGTTCGAGAAATACGAAAACATATCGACAAGAGGAAATTGAAATCTCGGGAAAAACACTTCGGTGTGATCCCTATCGTTTACGATACACTTTAGCGTACGTTTTTGATACACGTTCAGCTCGCCAGTTGGCAATGGTAAATCATCTCTTGCTTTGTACCGTCTCGGATTTCCGTTATAATTTTACGATAAAAACCGTAAACTTATTCTTTTCGTATAAGTTCCAAGGTAATCCTAAAAATGGTAGCTATTATGTTAAACACCAAATTTATCCTATCCATATGGTTATTTCCCACGATTCGCAAAAGAATCATAAAATCCTTTCATATAAGATTTAATCGTATAAAACGATAATGGTTAAACTATACACCAAGGACTATCTATACTATACGATTAATGTTTTCATTCTTTGTAACAGTCATAAGGATTTATATGTTTTTATTAATTGTAAGAAACGATAACAACTAACTTAGACGCTGATAGGCTCATGATTTTATCCTAAATCTACATTGTCGAGAACATATCCTTGTAGTAGTAAATGGTCGAATTCCTCAGACACCAGATTGGGCGACTCTCAATTAGATTTCTGTTTCTAGCTAAGACGGTAATAAGAAGTGTGTTTGATTTAAAGAAATAGTTAAAAGACAGTTAATTAAAACGGTTTGCAAGAAATTAAGAAAAAGCTAAGCGTTAGGGAATGCCATAGGTTATAAGGTTCAAGTTCAGGTTGACATACAAGATTTATTAATGAAAGAGGTTCTCAACTCAAAAGACAAAGATAGGCTAATCTCCTCCCGAATTATTAGCCCCCTATAATCGAACTACCCAAATACAAACTCCCGCTGTATTTAAACAATTCAATCATGCAATGATTTCAGATTTGATATGTTCATAAGCATTAAAGATAATACTTCTGCAAGTAGAAACACTTACTCATCTAGATTAGGTCAGATCTCTACCAAATCCCTTTGTATTTATTAACCTAATATCATGAACTACGTGATCGGGCTAATTCAAGCAATAATAACAAATCTACACTAAGAACCTAGAATTCAAAATTCATAATGTCAAACCCTAACCGTCAAATCCTAATTTCCCTTGGATAAACCCTAAAACCTAACAAGGTGAAATCTCTGTGTATGTTCCTCTTTTTTTAAAAAACCTAAGCCTAAGGCTTTATTTATAATCATCTAAAAACTAAGTAAAACCTAATTTAATAAGGAAAAATCTTAATAAGTCTTGAGGGCGAATGCATTTTTTGACAATTTCCAAGTTGGTTCGGGTGCAGGGATCGAGCATCCAAGTGGGGATCAATCGATCCGTCGTTCTTCTCTTTTGGAGATTGATCGATCCATCGATCGATATGATTATACGTAGATCTCCTGGGGCTTTGGATCGATCGATCTCTCTTCATATGGGTCCTAGATCGATCTTTTTTACTTAGGTTCGATCCATTCATCTTCATTTTGTCCAATTCTCTTGAAATCTTCCGAAAAACCATCCTTTTTGCTCCAGAAAACCTTAAACATCTAAAATCCTGAAAACATACCAAAAACACATGGAAATTACTCGAATGATTCCAAATACCATGTATAAAAACCCACTATAAAGCATCAAAATCGAGTGATATCAGACGCCAACGTTATCTCGCCTATACGATTGATATTTTGCAAAGTATGTATCGTATACCGTACAAAAAACCGATTTTCCTATAGAAATAGTAAAAATATTCTAAACAACAAAACAACCCAACAGTCTTAAAACGCGATAATGATCCACTTACAATTCCATAAGAGAATTTGGCCCGAGTACGATGACGGTCATAAATTGCTCTGCATGCAGTAAAGAAATGGAAGAAATCTAGAAAAGGAATATTTTCGCATAAGAATAAACTCGAAAAAGAATATTTCCACGGAAGAATTAGATATGGAAAAGGAAAACTGACCAGACATGGAGTATATATAAGAGAGATGAGGAGGAAGAGCACGAAGACGTTCAATTCTCCACACCAAAATACTTAGAGCATTAGGGTTATTTTCTGATTTTGTTAGTGTGTTGCGACTCAACTAGGCTTACTAGTATTAGGTTATTCTTACTAAAAAACTCGCTAACAGCTCACGGAGCCGAGGCTTACCACCTATTGTGAAACGTTCATACGATTCAGAATAAGACTTCTATTTGCTCTCTTTCGTATTCTCAATCTCGTATTTTTATTATTATTTCTTGCGTTTTGATCTCGTACTCATTTGGCTCACAGAAATCCGAGACCTCTGGGAAAGTTGAGTTTACTCGATTTTCCTTAACTAACAGAAATTGAAAATGCGAATTTTGGTTCCCACATTTTGGCGCTAGAAGGAGGGGGACACACGATTTCTTTCACATCACTAGGGCCGGTCTTGAGATTTTAAAAAATTTTAAAGGCCGCAAGCTACAATGAAAAAATAGGCAAAAATTGTACAATTTTTCAAAAAATGGGCCGTTTTCTTAACTAAAATTTTTAAATTGAAAAAGTGTCCGCAAGCCCATGCTTGCTCTGCTTGGGCTCAGGAACGGCTCTGCACATCACACCAAATATCGGTCACAAAAAGTTATGTCTAACTAAAAAAATAATGTTGTCGTATCTTTTAAGGATAGAGCAACGATAACACGAGCCAACCCTCGTCACAACCTCCTCATCATCAAGCTGAAAATTCAGAACATCGACGTTGCAAGAGTGTTGATCGACACCGAATGCTCGGCAAATATTCTCTTCAAAGATACCCTCGAGATAATGGAAATCAAACTTTCCTAATTAATATAGAACCCTATCCCATTGGTAGGCTTCTCTAGAGACGCTACTATGACCCTCGACTCGATTAACCTTACTGGTAAATCTAGGAGCATAACAGAAAGTGTAGAGTTTCTGGTCATAGACCGTCATGCCTCTTATAATGCGATCATGATCTTGACTAAACTTTGTGCAAGCCGTAGCCTCCATGTATCACTACTACCTCAAATTTCCGTCTCCTTTCGGGATCGAACTAATCCAGGGAAATTAGAGGATATTGCGGGTCTACTTCGCCGCCAAACTAAAGCAGAAAAATGCGATGGCAGAATTCCTTTCCGAAAACAAAATGAAAAGGGATCCGTCGAAAACAGTCCATAACAAGATCAAACAGAGGTCTTCTGGCAATTACGAAAAGCCAAAACTTTAGAAGAGAAGCACGAACGAACTGGCAAACCCGTTGTTTCAGTATGCCTAGACGAAGAGTTCCCCGAGCGATGCGTTGAGATCAACGCTAATCTCTGCGATCCCCTAAAATGAAACTTATAGCTTGCTTAGAAAATAACCTCCACATATTTTCCTAGACTGCAGAAGACATGCCTTGAATCGGTATAAACGTAACATGCGTACAAATTAACATCGACCCAACATTTAAACCCCTTAAAATAGAAAAGATAGAGGTTATGACCAGAACACGCTACCATGGTGAACGACGAGGTCTAAAATCTCCTCAAAGTTGGGTTATAACAGAGGTCAAATACCCCAATTGGCTCACTAATCCCGTCATGGTCAAAAAGAAAAAAAAGGCGAGTCTGCATTGACTTCAGCGACTTCAATAAGGTATGTATGAAAGACAGTTTCCCACTACTGCATATTGATCGTCTAGTAGAGGCCACATTAGAAACAAACTTGTATCGTTCATAGACGCCTTCTCAAGGTACAACCAGATTATGATGAATCCCGACGATCGCGAGAATGACCACGGTACCTTATGCTACAAAGTAATGCCCTTCAGCTTGTTAACCTTAGATTTTAAACCTGATAACGTAGTGGATTTCCCTAATGCCTGACGCTTTAGTTTATTGATTTACTTCGCTTTTATTTACTATTATTTTCTTTTAATTTAGTTACAACCATTATTATTTACCGTATTAGCTTGATTCAAAATTAAAATGAAAGTCCTGCTATCTGGTCTCTGTGGGATTTGACCCTATTTATGCTATAGTGATCAATTCTTTGCTGTATAGTTATAGGAATTATATTCTAGACTTATCAGAATTTTGGCGATGTTGTCGGGGACCAATACAATGCCTTTTAAGTTTTCTTAAGAGTCTAGTCTAAGATTTTTATTTTTACAGTACTCATCTCGCTCTTTCTTCTTGATTTTATCCATACCGGTGCATGACCAGACAATCTGAAAAATCTAAGAAATGGCTCAACCTTAGTAATGCAGAACTCGCGAAGTTAGAATGTTCAAACCATAAATCAAATAAGAACGCAGGATCATCCAATTCATTGGCTGAAAACTTTCAGTCAACGAACTGATAATCAATCTAGTGAGAGGAGGAGCTAACAGAAATCAAGTGCCACCAGAACAACCAGGAGCTGGTAATGTTGATCCATTTGGACGGAATTTCATCTTGATGGGTTATTCGAATATATTTTCCAAACAGCGTCCACCTCATAAGCACCCTCTGGTTGGTGATTACAACAACCCTGAAGTGTTCTTTGCTAACTGGAATGTTATTCGACCCTGATAACCTCAACGTCAGGAGTACCAATTCCCCATTCAACTTGTCCAGATACTTCGCTAAAACTAGTTTCATGGTCTACCCAACGAGCATTCCATGGACCACATTGATAACATTGAAGATATCTGTAGCACTACTCAACTTAATGGAGTTTCAAGGGATTTCATGCATTGCAAACTCTTCCGTCACTCTCTAGCTGAGAGAGTAGTTAGGTGGTTGATGTCCTTAGTATATGTTTCTATTGAGACTTGGGTGACTGAAAAGTCAAGTTTCCCACTCACTTATTCACCACTACCCGGACCAACTCTATGCGAAACAAGATCTTTGGGTTTCAGCAAAGTTTTGTAGAGTCATTCTATGAAGCCTGGAAACGATTCAAAGAAATTTTTTGTGATTGCTCTCATCATGGTTTGTCAGATGTAAGTCTCCTCAACACTTTTTATAGAGGAATAAATAAGAAGTACCAACTTTCCTTGGATACAACAAGCTATGGTGATTTTATGAATAAAGCTGTCCCAGATGCCTATCAACTGATAGAGAACCTGACTGTTAGTAACCGTAATCTTTGCCCAGATTTCAATAGAAGAACCATGGGAACTACTTCTGACACCTCTGAACTTTCATAAGTGAAAGGGAAAGTCTCAGAGATGAAAGGACTGCTAACTCAACTTCTCAAGAATCAAAACCAGAAACATGTCAGCTTTTGTTGAAGATTTAGATGTTGATTTGTTTTCCCTTGAAGAAAAAAAAGATGAAGGAGTTGAAAAGGAAGTGAGCTACATTAATAGCCAAAGTCAAATGGTATACAATCAAGGGTACAATTCAGGTTTCAAGAAGACTCACCCAAATCTTTTTTGGAGAAGCACCAATGTAGAGAATCCTCAAGATCAAATCTACCCACAACTGCAAAATACTTTTGTGCAGAATTCCAATTCAGGTAGTTTTCAACAAACCTCTCAACCTGTATTTCAACAAACACCTGAAACTCAGTAAAGCAAATCGATGGAGATGATGCTCAAACAACTTTTTGAAGGGAAACAACAATCCAAAATAGAAGTAAGGGAAGTAAACCAGAAGTTTGAAGCTCTATCTAGTCATGTTAAACACCTTGATACTCAAGTAGCTCAGACTTCAGAATCAATAAAGAGACAAGCTGGTGTTTTCTATGGGAAGGTTGAAGATAATCCAAAGAGTTGTAAGTCTATAGTTGCTGATTTGATGGAAGAAACATGTGATTTAGAGAGTGATGCGGATTTTGAGAAGTCTGAAAAGATGTAGAAAATGATGCATACTTTAGAGATCGATCGATCAATCTAAGCGGCTCCAACAGAAGATATCGATCATGCACTAAAGGATCGATAGGGTAAAAGGAAGAAAATTTTCCAGGGACAAATGATCGATCGTTCCCCTCAAGAATGATCGATCGTTCCCCTCAAGAATGATCTTTCTAGATCCACAAGAAGAAGAATTCATAGGAACGGAACGATCGATCCAACATAAATTGATCGGGCATCAAATAGAAAAATTTCCAGGGAGTTTGGATCGATCGATCCCTATATCTGGAATGATTGATCCGAGAGAAAAATAATCTACTGAGTGAAGAGATCAATTGATCCCTGAGGGATCAATTGTGCATGCATTGTCCAATTCGAAAAACACAAAGATCGATCGATCCCTTTAGAGATCGATCGATCCCTCTCTCCAGAATATTGTGGTTCCTTCAATGGCTTATAAACCAAAAAATTCCTTACCAGTGCAACCTCCAAAGCCCATACCAGAATTTGAGTGTAAAAAGATGATAGGGAAGCAACCAAATCCACTTAGGAAGCTTCATAAGCTACAAGATCCTAGGGAATTTTTGGTTCCTTGTTCGATCAATGAAGTAGAATTCACAGTCTCTCTTTATGATATTGGAGCTAATGTGAATGTTATATCAATCGTTGATGCAAAGAGATTGGGAAACTCAGGTATCAAACCGTCTAAGACAACCTTTAGGCTTGCTAATGCTTCTACTGTATCTTCAAGTGGTTTTATCTCTGATCTATTGTTACAAGTTGTGAGTTATCTAGTTCCTATTTATTTTCATGTCTTGGAGATGAATAGGAATCCAGATGAACCTTTGGTTCTAAGGAGACATTTTCTTGCAGTTGTAAGATCTGTTGTTGATCTTCCTATCAGCGTTTATCGCTAAAAAAGGTGAAGAAAAAGGTTTTATATCCAGCAGTTCCTCCAAAGGGTATATCCAGACTCACTATGGTTAAAGAAGAGGAGGTTGAAACATGAATCTTAGATCGAGCAAAATCTTAAGGGTGCAGTTGATGAAATCTTGCATAAAGAAACTCAAATCTGAACAAGGAGTGCAGTTCCAAAAGCCAATGATAAAGAGAAGGTGAAACCGAAGAAGACCAAGAGAGATTCTCAAGTGACTTTGATTCTTCAGGCAATAGTTGGAGATGCGATTGAGTATAAGGTGAAAAGTAAGGGTTTTTCAAAACCTTTCTCAAAGGTTATAGCATTTTTCACCCTTGAGCTTAAGGAAAAAGGAACATATGTTGCAAAGGATATGATGAATAAGGTTTTGAAGCTGAAGATGTCGAATTTTGGAGCTTGTTATGGAGCATCTCTTGATGCTGATCTAATCCCAGCTTAGAGGTAAGTACCGTCAAGCTTAGTAACGTTAAACAAGCGCCGAGTGGTAGGAAACCCACTATTGGTGTTTGAGATTTAGTGTTTTCAGTTTTTGAGCCAGTTTTGTTTTTAGTTCCTAACCTAATTATTTTTAGTTTTGAGTTCTCTGTGATTTAGGATATTTCTAGTGAAAGATCTTCAAGTTACTTCGGGTTATCTCTTATCTATTTCATTCCAAATCATCTCACATGTATTGTTGGTTATCTTAATGGGTTCTCTTTGATTCGTGCTAATGTATATTAGTATTGCTAAGATCATTGCTCACCATTAACCACTTTTCTTGATGTTTTGACTTGACTTGAATTGATTTTAGACCTATGATCAGTTGGTTTTATCTCATTAAGTATCTCTTGATTCTTGCTAACTCTAATTAGTATTTCTTGATCATTACTCTTGACTTACCAACTTGTTGATATGCAACTAGGTTGATTGGTTAGAACTGTTTCGAATACTGTCTTTCAGATATGATTCTTGTTAATTGTTCATTAGTATTGCTTGATCATTGTGTTTCTAATGGTTTCTTTTACAAGTGATTCTTGTCAACTCTTCAGTTAGCATTGCTCAAACATTGTACAACCATTATATGATGTTTTTTAAAATTGAAATCACTCTAATACTTCTCTTGAGTGTCTGTTCTTATTGCAGACATAGCAGATATAAGAAACAACCGGATAGCGCGAGATAACAAGCTTGGAGGGGATTTCAGATCGAGAGAAAAATCACTATTAGTATTTCCTCTTCACTTGAACTCATGTATTTTATTTTTTATTTTCATATATTTCAGACTCATCTATATATTCTGGTTGATCTTATTCTTTCTCTTGGATTTATTTTTTACACTGGACGGTGTGAAGTAAGTCTGGGGGAGGGTGTAATGATAATAAGTCAATTTTGATGATTTTTCTTTTGGTGAAAGTTTTTCAAACTTTTCGTTTATATTTAAGTTTACTAGAATCTATGAAAATTACTACCCTAGTGTGAGTTCAGTTTCATTTTCTACTAGACTATTGACTTAGATTAACTGCTGGACTTAGGATTGGAACCCTATTGATTGATTGATATGCTTTTGAAAGTTTATGATCTCTTGGATTGTTGATGAATTGATGCTAGCTCTATTGTGATTTGATTCGATTTGATCTTAATTCTCTTGTTTATCGTGTTGGAATAATTTGAAAGCTAGGTACCTTGCTCTTCATGTCTCTGTAAAACCAATAAGTTCTATCAGTATGATTCAGATCCTTTTCCTCTTTCTTTTCATAAAAAAGAAATGGTAAAAAATGGATTGAACACTAGACCTTGAAGTCCGTTTCCTCATCCCATAAAACCGGCTACTAAAAGAAAAAGAAAAGAAAAGATTTAAGTCCGGAGGATTTGATATTATTCGGTTTTGATGCATAATAGGCATTTATGCTTGTTATTCTACATTATTCTGAGGGGTTTCCTTGCGATTTTGGTATATTTTTCAGGTATCTAGGTGTTCAGGTTCTTTTCGAGAAAAAATGCATTTAAGAGCAAATCAGAAGAACTTGGTTAAGTGATAGAGTAAAGAGATATATTGATCCCTTCAAGACCCCCAGGACCCCACGACCCGATGAGCCGTCCACAGTCTGCATATGGCGCTGTAGATGGCATAAATCCCAAGCTTTAGCTTTCTTAGCCTTCTTCTCCTTGAGCAAAGAGCTCTCCATTTTCCGAGGTCCCTCTCGAGCCTGCTGACTTGAGCATCCAATTGAGACACCTATGAGGAATGAGTGCCCTCGATTAACCCCAGCTTCGCCTCCAATCGCGATGACTTCTCCTCCAACTTGGCAAGCTCTATCGTAAGACGTTCTACCTCTTATCCGCAATCATCGAGTATCCCGTCAATCAAGGACACGAGCTGTGCAAAACTTAAGGAAGTGAGGAAAAATCTAATACAATAAAAAAAAGTTTCAAACCAAACCTCAACGTGATGTTGCAACAATGTAGTCGAGCCTGAAGTCCCATGCGGTGAAGGCCCAACCTCAACCCTTCTTGTGCACATCTTCTTCTAATGAGCTGGTTGAGATGATTTGATAGTTTGATTGATTCGAGATGTAGAATGCATGTTGTTAGTTAAGTGGTAATAAAAAGTCTATTTACAATAGTTGTCTAGGATTAGTGTCTTTAGTTTTTGATACCTGAATTTTAGGTTTATGAGATTCTTCGAGTTTATGTGTGGTCCTTTTCAAACCTCGTCTCTGGATTTAATCTTGCGTTACTTGAGGACAAGAAAAGATCTAAGTCCGGAGGATTTGATATTATTCGGTTTTGATGCATAATAGGCATTTATGCTTGTTATTCTACATTATTCTGAGGGTTTTCCTTGCGATTTTGGTATATTTTTCAGGTATCTAGGTGTTCAGGTTCTTTTGGAGAAAAAATGCATTTCAGAGCAAATCAGAAGAACTTGGTTAAGTGATAGAGTAAAGAGATATATCGATCCCTTCATGACCCCCAGGACCCCACGACTCGATGAGCCGTCCACAGTCTGCATATAGCGCTGTAGATGGCGTAAATCCCAAGCTTTAGCTTTCCTAGCCTTCTTCTCCTTGAGCAAAGAGCTCTCCATTTTCCGAGGTCCCTCTCGAGCCTGCTGACTTGAGCATCCAATTGAGACACCTATGAGGAACGAGCGCCCTCGATTAACCCCAGCTTCGCCTCCAATCGCGATGACTTATCCTCCGACGTGGCAAGCTCTATCGTAAGACGTTCTACCTCTTATCCGCAATCATCGAGTATCCCGTCAATCAAAGACACGAGCTGTGCAAAACTTAAGGAAGTGAGGAAAAATCTAATACGATAAAGAAAAAGTTTCAAAACAAACCTCAACGTGATGTCGGAACAATGTAGTCGAGCCTGAAGTCCCATGCGGTGAAGCCCCAACCTCAACCCTTCTTGTGCACCTCTTCTTCTTGGCTGCCCTCAGAGCAAGATTAGGTCTCTTACGCCCCCCCCCAAGCTACTGACGGGAAAGAGGGTGTTGACTTAGGCATGAAGGCCAACGTTACTATCAGCGTCGGAGATCCCGTCGAAACAACAGAGGTAGTGCGACCCATGAAGGTGTTGTTATCTTTCTGTCCATCACAAGGAGAATTCATCTTAGCAAAGCTCTCAAGTTAGAAGTTTGAAGGAAGTGGGAATGAATGGATATGAAGGTCAAGAATCCATTATATATAGAAGAAACTTTCCGCAATAAAATAATCATTAGAGAACTAAGACTAATTTTCGATAATTTCTCAACTGTGGTTTCCGATCAATACACACATCACTTGATCACAACATTTAAACTCGAACCTTGCAAGCCGAGGGGCTAACTGTTGGGGTCAAAAATGGAATACTCGAAATCAACGTCCGAGAAATACAAAAAGATCTTGACAAGAGGAAATCGTGATCTCCGGACAAACACTTCGGTTCCGAACCGTGTCATTTACGGACAACAAATTTACGATACACATTAGCGTGCATTTTTGATACACGTTTAGCTCGCCAGCTGGTGAGCTGAACAAAGCATGTTCAACTCTTCAGTTGGCAAACTTAATCGTATGCATTCAGTATGCATAAGCAAACGTTTTTTTTCTGGGATTGATTACGGATTTCTAGATCACGCTTTCAATCCTTTTTCTGTACCATTTTTTATTGAAGGGAAGGAGAAGAGGATCAGAATCGTACTGAAAGAACTGTTGGTTTTATAGAGGGCTGAAGACAAAATACCTATCTCAAAGTATTCCAATCAACATAGATAAGATAATTAAAGATCAAAGTTAAGTCATATTCAATTTAGAGCTAGCATCAAAT
>OVBE01012078.1:0-13671 GCA_900406425.1 Iberis pinnata
GTGATTTTATGTTCTTAAATTTTATTTAATTTAAAAATCATTACAAACCTAAATCAACTAAACTAGAATCATAATTATATTTTATTTGAAATATTTAAAATAATAAAAATAATAAAAATATAAATATTCAAATTTATATATTAGATAAATTTGTTTCATTANAAATTGTCAAACAAATACTAAACTTTTAGAAATTGTTGAAAAAATAACAAACTTTCGTTGACCAAACCAATAAAGTACTGCCATTAAGTTGACTAAAAGTCAACCGTTAGTCAACTTAACGGCAATACTTAACTAGCATGGTCAACGAAAGTTTGTTATTTAAAATCCGAAAAAAAGTTTAATATTTATGTAAGAGAGAAAAAAATTCATGATTTTTTCACACCTTTTTGAAAATAAGTATTAAAATTACATTTTTCCCGTTTTTTATACATGAGAATGTAAAGTTGATGTTTAATGATCTAGGCCATGATTGCACAAAATATATTAAAGTAAAGTTAAAGAGAAGAGCGTTTGTTGTTACAATTATAATTACTATATTTTAATAGTTGTCTTTTCTTTTGTCATATGAAATTTTCATTAAAACCGAAAACCTTGTACAACCATAATTTTTATTTTTATCTAACAAAGTCTTGTTTTTTTTTTTTTTTTTTTTTTTTTCTNCGTCAATGGAAATATATTAAAAGCAAATAAGAGTTTTGAGTACAGATTCTTGAGAAATTGAAAATTTACAGTCATTGAATAGTATTTTGACAACGAAATATATGTGCCCACTTAGCTAAGAAATCGATATCATAGAAAAAATTCCAGAATAGTTTTGTGAACCGAAAATTAGAGGAATGTCTGATGGAAAAGCAATGTCACCGAGATACACCTTGATAGCGTAACGGAGAGGGACATAAGCTGATTTTAACCGTCTCTGAAGCATATCAAAAATCGTTTTATTATCTCTTTAGAATTGTATATTTCGGTATCCAAGACGGGTAAGATCACAAACGGCATGCCTTAGGGCATATGCTTCAGCCTCCAGAGGTGAAAATGGTTTGTGGAAAGTTGAGAAACCTCTAATTAAAGCTCGTCCAACTGTTGTTGTTAGTATCCAAGCATTACCTGCACTAGAGTAATCTTTGTGCCATGACGTATCTACAAACCAAATGTAATCAGGTGTAAAAATTGTATTAGCATTGTTATTGTCACCATCTGAAGAGAATGGGGGAAAGTGTTAAAGGTTCTTGGGTGTGGTATGGCTTTGTTGGTTTGTTTAGTTGAACAGTTTCTCAGAGTTTTAAGTCTTGGAAGACTTTCTTTAAAATGAAAGGAATTGGGAGATGTTGGTTTTCAAATAGCAGCAGATTGCGCATTTTCCATACACACCATCCAAGGAAAGGGGCCAGTGAGAAGCCATTTAGTGTTTTCAACGATGGATTACTGAAAATCAACTCAATGTTATGTGAGACATCATCTTCATGAAAGGTAATATAATTTTCTGAAGGATTGTGGATGAGTGGGAGAGAACAAATTTCCTTTGAAACCCGACATGCAAATAAGAGGTGGTTTGTGGTTTCTGGTGATCCCCACATAATTGGCATATGGGATCCAACCTGATACCCCTTCGGACTAGGTTAGAGTTCGCTGCCAAAGCATTGCGTGAAACTTTCCACCAAAATAAATGTAGTTTTGGTGGCATAGATTGTTTCCAGATAGTGGAGTATGCAGAAAGAATTGGTGTAATGTTTGATGGTGGGGAACTTCTCTGGCTATATGATATCCAGAGTGGACAGTATAATCCCTTATGGATAAGAAACCATTGTATCTAATCGGAAGTAGATGTTAGAGTTAGGTGAATCTGAAGGATAAGAGGGATGTCAGCAGAGTCAATGTATGTATGCAATTTCTGTATGTCCCACCTTCTACTTAAAGGTATGAAGAGGTCACTAACGGTGATGGAAGGATCAAAATGTTGAAAAGTACATGTTTGTGATCTAGACGGAGTGGTAGGCAACCAATTATGGCTAAATACTTTGATCATCATGTCATCCCCATCACTCCAAATGAGTCTTTTTTAATGATTGATAAGGCATAATGAATCCCCCTCCACGTGTGGCTTGCTCTGGCTCTAATCTATGATTGCAAGGTATCTCCTTGAGTTTAGTACTTAGTTTGAAAAACCTGGACAAGTTAGGAAAAAGGTTTGGTCAATAATTGTCACATTTTTTGCTAATAAGGCCATATTTAGATTTGAGAGGTCCCTAAAACCAATGCCACCATATCTTTTTAATTTAGTGATTTGTGTCCATCGTACCCAGGGTATTTTATGGATATCTTGAGAACCACTCCACCAGAAATTTTGAATTACTTTGGTCATCCTTTGGAGCATGGTTTGTGGAAACTTGAAGTAGGACAAAGTATACGTCAGTAGGGCAGTTGCAATAGCTTTGATTAGCGTATCTCGTCCTGTAGGAGATAAATATTTAGTTATCCAATTTTGGAGAGTTTTTTAAAGGCGTTGAAACAGGTATTCAAATGAATCACATTTCTTTTTGGAAAGAAAATCTGGAAGTCCCAATTATTTACCAAAACCACCAAGGTGTGAGATACCCCATTGAGATTGAAATTTCATTCTATGTGATTGAGGCATATTCTTGCTGAAAAAAGCAGACTTATAAAAATTGACATACTGATCAGAGACCTCGGCATATATTCATAGGGCATTCAAAATTTGGTCCACTTCTTATTTATATGCTTTGCAGAATAAGAAAGAATCATCTCTAAAGAACATATGTGTAATTGGGGGACTATTATAACTAGCTCTATAGCCTGAGACTAGACCCTGAGATTGTAGAGAAGACACTAAGACAGTATATGCGAAAGACCCTCATTACAAATAATATATAGATAAAGGGACAAGGGATTTCCTTGTCGAATCCCTTTTATGGGTCTAAAATTACTCTCTGGATAGCCATTAACCAGGATAGAGTAAGAAACAGTAGAGAAAAAAGATCATTCAATGCTATCAAAAGCCTTTGTAATATGTAGTTTGACACCTAATGATGAGTCAATCCTAGCTCAAGTGTTCATTGAGTGTAACAATTCATGAAGTATTAGAACATTATCTGTAATAAGCCTACCCAGAACGAAAGTTTTTTGGTAGGCAATAATTATATGATTTAACCATGGTTTTAGCCTTTCAGAGAGTATTGTAGAAAAAAAATATGTAGGAAACATTGCAGAGACTAATTGGTCTAAAGTCTCTCACACATTGGGGATTATCAACTTTGGGAATCAAGCAGATATGTGTATGATTAAGGTGTGGGTCTAAATTGCAAATATCAAAAAAATCTTTAATATAATGTACAACCTTTCATTTGAATAGAGACCAGTGGCTTTGGTTAAATCCCACCGTAATGCCATATGGTCCTAGTGCTTTATCAGGGTGCATTAGTTTTAGAGCGGCATAAATTTCCTACTCTGAAATAGGCTTGGTAAGGGAATCATTTATTTCTCATGTAACCCAGGATTGGATTCGACCAAACTACTCAAAGCCATGGTAGTTTGGGGAAGGATTTGAGTTCGTGTACATAGATGAAAAGTAAGAAATGATTACCTCAGCAATGGCTTTTTCATCTGTTATCCTAATAGGGACGTGAGAATTTGACATGATTGAGGTGATTCTATTACGCACACGTCTTAGTTTTGTTTTAGCATGGAAGTAGGATGTATTTTTGTCCCCTACCCGAAGCTATTGGACCCGACTTTTTGCTCTCCAAAAGGCTTCCTCTAATTTATAGGCCTGCATAAGTTCATATTTAAGGGTGTTAATGTTGGTAGGATCAAGAGACACTGACTCATAAACACTGTGTAATCTGGCCTGCAATTCCTTAATGCGTTTAGACGAGTTTAAATCATGAGAGGTTTTCCATGTGGCCAAATGGCGACGACAACGTGCCAAGGATTGGACAACACTATTTGTAGATGTTAATGTGCAGTAGTTGGTCCATATATCCGTGTTGGTTTGATGAAAAAGTGGGAGCATATGCCACCAGTTCTCATATTGAAAAAGCCTTTTTGGGCACCACTTACTTGGTAGAGTGGAGAGAAATAAGGGTCGGTGATCAAACCCTTGCCAAGGGAGTAGTGTGAGAGTTGTGTTTGGATACAGAGTGAACCAGTCCATTGTTGCCATGCCTCTGTCAATTCGAGAATGGACTGTATGTAAGTATCTCCTTCCATACTATGTATAGAAACCCTGATATGAGGGGATATCAAGTAGCCCAACATGGTGAATAAAGATTTTGAACCGTTCACAAGAATAAATAGAGCAAAGGGGCCACCTAGTTTTTCCTCCGGGGATTTGATGTCATTAAAGTCGCCAAGGAATAAATAAGGAAGGTGATCATAAAACCCATATTTGGCTAGATGAGAATAGCGAGTCCATTGCCTGTTACGATAGTGTATTAAAGGGTGACCATAGATGTACCATGTGCATCTTGAAGCAAAAGATCGGTAGAATATAGAGAGGGAGGGCCCAAAAAATGAAGTTGAGTTTCTTGCTTCCAAAAGATTTCTAGCCCTCCTGAAGATCCGATAGAAGAAAGAGCAAAACAATGGGGAAAACCTAAAACTTGAGATAACTGTTGTACATAATCCGAGTTATTTTTGTTACTGTGAGGAACATGACATCATGATCATTAGAACACATGATATCCTTCAAAAAATGAATTGTCAGGCGGTTCCCCAACCCTGACAATTTCAATGCAGTAGTTTTATTGGGGTGTGGGAAGTTTCTGGATTGCCACCTTCCCTGAAAATTGACTGTCAGTAGTTGTGCATTGTTTGCTTGTAGTCGTATGTTCATCACTTTCCGTTGGCTAATACTTTCTCTTCTTCCCTATGGGGGGAGCGGGGTTGCATTTGGAGTGGTGGTACTTGGTAGTAGAATCCAGTATTTGAATAACTGGGAATGGGAATGGTGCGGCTGATGAGGTTGGTCCAGGGGTTGTAGAGAGAGCCTGGTCAAGAGGTTCTGGGTGATGAGAGGAGATGGACATATCTTGCGTACCATCAGCTGCCAGATTTCCTTGAGGTGATTTGTCAGGTGCAGCTTCCGTTTTCCATGGCGTCTCCATGGTTCCATCATTGTCCATTGTGACATCAAGATGATCAGAAGAGGAGCCATGGTGGGTTTCGGTACCATGCATGGAACCTTCGAAGCTATAAGAGTGACCAAAATCATCATCATTATCCTCTGGCATCTGTAGAAGAGGAACTGTTGAGGTTGGTGAACGATCCGGGCAATGAACATTGTCATGAGTAAGGCCGCTATAGTAAAAAAACAGAATTTACGTAGGTTATCATATTCGAAACGTAGTTTGACTGGAGTTGCATGTGCTTCAAACTGCGAAAATGGGGTGAAGGAGAGCTTATCAGAGATGTTGAAACAAACACAGACCCAACGTTCCCTAGGAGCACCTCTGGAAGGTTCTTGGATGCGAGAGTCTTCAGCGTAGCCCATTCCATCACCAATTTCTTTCAACATTTTGGGGGTTCTGTAGGTTGAAGGGACACCAAAGACTTGAATCCAGAATGAGATGTGTTGAAGGAAATCCGGAGAGTTCCTTTTTTTCCACCGATCCACAACAACCGACCATTCTTTAAACGTCCAGGGTCCTCGCTCAAAGACGTTGAGAAGGTGATGTTCATGTTGAAAGAAGAAGTGAACTGTATCATCCTCCAGGAGTGTTGCATGCACGCGACCTTCAAGTTTCCATACGTGAGGAAGGGTATGTTTCATCGCATAAGGATTTTGGTGGACATGGTTGAGACCACGAACAATGAGACTAAGGCGATTTGTTTGGTCATGATGACGGTGAGCTTCAGGAGAGATGTGAATATGTTCTTCAAAATCTCGAACACTACATAAGCTACAACAAAAAAAACATATTGAATTTGAAATACATAACTAAAATGAGACATAATAATCCATGCTCACGATCTAAAACTGAAGCTTTCCAAAGACTTTACAAAAACCAACGACGATCCGTTAAGAAGGATTTATTAAAAGTTTTAGAAAACTTGAAAGAACAGACTTCAGAAAAGCTAACTTAGTGTTTTTTTAAGATGGCAGAGAGAACCTCCGATGAAGTATATTGAAAATGTTACAATACCCGAGGACGGATAAGACAATTTGAGAGTGTTTATAATGCAAAACTTAACAAATCTCGCTCATACTTGTCGAGTGATTTGAATAGAGGAAGCTAGAAAAATTGCCAATTCAGTTCATCAAAAAATGAAGACAACGGTCCAAAAAAACCAAGAAAACAACAGTAAAGACGATGAGCAAATAGGAACCATGACTCATAACTAAACAAAACACAACACACAACAGTTTAAACAGACTAAAGCCACCAAAAGCATACAAGCTATACCACCTTGACCGAGCCAGCGACAAGAAACTAACCAAAGCAATAACTATTTTAATAGTTGTCTATATTCATAGTTTTTGCAAGAATTGTATAAAATATTTAAAGACATGGCTTTACACTTTATTGCAAATAATTTAAAAGTCCGGCTAGCGGCGGGACAGAGAGATTCTAAGCTTTTTCATAATATCCTCGGATCCATAATTTTTTTAAAAAAATTAGAAAAATATATAATTCTAAAAATAAATTTTTTATTTTTAAAAAACGTATATCTTATTATATAAATTGGAATATGCAAAACTATAACTCACCAGATTATGATATGTGTCATACTTAACTTAAATTTTGACAAGTGTTAAACTTTTTTAAAAAATAGATCATGAAAAATAATAATTAAAAATAAGATATCATTGCTTAAATTTCTGAATATAAATTCATCGAATTTGTCAAACTTTCTAAGGAAATATAGTCCATAAAAAAAGAAAAAATGATAAACGTATATAAAAAAATCATCTATATTACAAATTAATTAATTAAAAAATAAAAAATAAAAATTTACAATTCATCAAAAAAATAATTAATGTATCTAAGAAAAATAATCATCTATATTAAAAGTTAATAAAAAATAAAGCACATAAAAAAAGGAAAAAAATGTACAAGTACACATAGATTAATTTTGAATGAGCTATTTGAATATAGCTATACATTAATATTTTGCAATAGAAATAAATTGTTTTACTTTCTTAATATATATAAATATAATTCATATATATAATTATAATTATCCCACATGCCAGTCTTAACTTAAATTATGACACGTGTCAAACATTTTAGAAAATAGCAGATTTTAATTTTAAGTAAATATAAAAAACTATGAAAAATATAAAACTAATAAGTAAATTATAAAATAACATCGATAAAAATATAAAATATTAAAAAGGAAGAACAAAACTATCATATATATTATATTAAATTAGAATGCATTTAATATGAATGTGATATGTATCAAATTTAAGGTAGATGATAAAAATAATGTTCAAATATTCTTAGGAAATTTTCTTTTCGAAATTTTTTGTGTATCATAAAATGAAGATCTCAATAGTTTAACATGTTATTGTAAAATATAAAAAATAATAATTATAATTCCTATATAAAAAGGAAAACATAGTAGAAATACAAATATTTTCAAAAGACTATCTATTTACATCAAAAATATATAATTGTAAGTGATAACAAACTTTTTAAAACCTTTAGAAAAATGTCTCCAATTTTTGAGATGATATGAATTAATTTTGTACTCCCTCGGTTTTTTATTGTAAGATGTTTTGTGTTTTTTACACATATTAAAAAAATACAATTATTGTCATTCATAAATGCATTGTTATTTTAAATAACAATTTTCTATGATTTTAAACCAATAATATTTTAGTAATTCAAAAATTCTCAATTAATGTGTCTTGAAATATGTAATTTGCAATTAAAATTGCATTGAAATGTAAGAAAATTATCTATTTAAATAAAAAAATTCACTAAAACATCCTATAATTAAAAACAGAAGGAGTATATTTTAGTTGTTGCTTTAAAATACAACAAAACACGAGTTTTAAAATAAATTTAATTATATGAATTTTTAATAATACAAATTATAAATTTCATAATAAAAATATTTCTTTTCCCGCATATTATGTAGGTACTTATCTAGTATCAAATAAAATGAAATAAATCTAACATAGTTTTAAAAAATTATATAATACGTATTAAAAATTAAAAAAACTGTAAAATTATATTTATATTATATATAAATATCTCCTAAATATTAAAAAAGGAAGACATTTTTTTAAAAAAACCTTTAGTTTGAATATTATTTACATGTATTGCCACTTACAATATCTATATATTCAAACACTCTTATTATGACTTTTTAATTATTTGTTCAAAAAAACTTTTTAGTTTTATAATTATTTACATGTTTGTCTCAAAGATTTTTTATTTAAATTAAGAAATTCAATTTTAATTATATTTAAATTTTAAAAATATATTTTAGTTTCTTCCCTAAGAAACTATAGTATAAAAAATGTAAATATAATATATACGATATTAACATTTAAAATAAATAATTTAAACGTTGTTAGTACTTGAAATATTATGAAATAATATATTTAAATTTGAAATATGTTTATAAAATCTAGTTTATTAAGATTATTTATCTTAACTAATAAACTAATCTAACATTTATTTTTAATTATCTATATAAATTATATATTTTAAATTTTCTAATTTACAAAATAAATAATAATATATTTAGTATATTTTATATTATAAAATTTTATATTTTATATATCACACTTTTATTTTGATATTTATATATTATATTTGTCGACAAATTTCATAGTCATTATATAAAAATTTATATAATGATATAAAAATGTCTTTACAATACCATAATTTTGAACTTATATTTTATAACATATTTCTGCGCATTGCGCGGAACATCATCTAGTATATATATATATTAACCTAAAAATTCAATATTCAAATCCATATTGGGCTTCAAATATTTGAATTTTCAATTGGATCATAGCAGATTCCAAATCAAATATAAGATCACATATAATAGTTTCATCCTTAACCTTAATACTGACATATTATCGATATAAACGGGAAACATAAATGTACAAAGACTAATAGATTTGAGAGAATCAAAACTAATTGTTGTGCGATTTTAGGTTAAAAGAAAGAGAGAAACGAATTGAGGCAAATCCATGCGTTTTAGAGTTTCTTTATTGATCAAAGTGTTAATCTTTACAATAAACTTTTCGGTCCCCGGATCCCTGAAAACTAATCCTATCATAACTAACTAATTCCGAGATTAGGTCCAATAGAAAACTAATCCTTTAATCCACGTCATCCTTTTAGTTAATTCTATTGGACCCTTTAATATTTTATGTCATATTTATAACACTAATATGAGTAAATTTATGATGTCATATATATCTACTTTATTTTTAAACACCAACTACCTCATTTTTTATTTTAAAACTCTAGCCGCACATTCTTCATCTCTCTCTCTCTCTCCTTTACCGGCCGGGTTCTCTCGCCGGCGTGAAGGTGAGTAAGTCGGGGCATACGAAGACCCCCTTTTTCATCTTCTGACCACAAGCTCCTGCACCGAATCTCAACCGCCATCTCCAGGGGCGGTTCCGGCGGCCTTCTTAGCATGGTAAGCGTCTCCTCCTCCTCTGCTTTGGCCGAAAATAATTTCGGTCGGCGGTGTTGGATGGTGGCTTCTCAAAACGAGTCTCTGTTCCGGTGTCTCTTCAGCTTTTCTTGGGTTCGTCGCTGCCGAAATCTTCTGGTCTCCAGTGGTTCTTGCTTCTCCTGGTTTCTTGAGATTTATTATGCTCCTCTCTAGCGTTGTTGCTTTGGAATCGGCGTTTCTCCAGTCTTGATTTTGTCTCTTCTTTCGTCTGCCGGTTCATGTGGGCAGTTCTCGGTTTTGAGTCCGGTTTTTTTTCAGGGACCTTCACCGATGGTTGGTTCTTTATCTCCAGCCAGATCTGCAAGTTTAGGCGTTGGTCGGGCGTTTCTGGGTCTTTTGGTCTTCTCCCGTGGGTTCTTCCTTTCTCCTACCAATCTCAGTTTATTCTATGGTTTGGCTCCGATTCAGGGTTGAGGTTCCTATCCTGGTTTGCTTCGAAAGTTTAGGTTGTTGGTAGGTGCGGTTTCTACTTCGTGCGTCGTTGTTGTCTTTCCGAGTTTCAATAAAGCAGGTTTTAATATGTTGTAGTTTTGCGTTGGTGGATAGTTTTATCGTCCGGTTGATCTTGGTGTTTGCGTGGTTAGTTATTGTGTCTGAATGATTGGGAATGATGGACTAGGTAATCGACCGATAACTTTCGGCCAGCTCTGCCCCTTCCAATAGCTCTCTGCACGGCCTTCTAATCGTCCGACAGGCGTCAGTGTTTCATTGTTTATGCGGTTCCCTTTCTCTGATTCGATCTCTATTTCCGCAAGTCTCGACCCAAAAGTTGTTGCTCGTGTCATCGTTCTACCTCCTAGCTTAGATTGCTGTGACATCCAAGAGCTCTTCTCAGTCTTGCCTGGAAGTTGGGTGCGATGTCACCGTCACTTTCATCCAGGACCAGCATCTGTGTTGTCTACTCAGCTTCCTCTTTGGCCAGTAATCTTCGTCGATTTGGGTTTCCATCTCCTAAGGTTTGGTTGCCGCTTGCCCTTGTTGACATTTTTGTAAGTTATTCGTCTCCTGCTTTTGTGCCTTTTTTACTATTGTTTTTGTTGGAACTCAATAATTTGACAGTTTTTTTAACCAATGTTGTATCGATTTTTCCGGTGAAGACGTTCACCGGAATGACCGGATTATGAGTGCATCAAAATCCTTGTAACGAGCACTATAAGTTGGAATATTCATTTGTCAAAATTGAGTGTATATTGAATGAGAAATGGAGATGTAAAGAGAGCAACTTAAACATTCATAAACACAAAAAATGTTGACTTAGTGTTGACTAAGTTCAACATGTGTTATCATCCCACATTGCTAGAAAAAACTTTTTTTTTACTAGTATATATATGGAAGAGAGCATGTTTATGTTCAATTGGTTTGGGTACACGACGGTGTATTGGAGAGTGATGGGTCACTCACACGCGTGCGCCACCGCTGCCGACCAACCGACGCCGGTCGCGGGTCTTTGGGTCTTTGCGTCTTTGGGTCTTTGGGAATGTCTTAGTCCTAGTCCTACAAGATATATTGTTTTGGAGAAATTTCTATGGACTTTTGAACGAGTCCATAACGGCCCATATTTTCTTATCGATTCGCTTCGCGAATCTCGGGCGCAATCTCGCGCGGATCGTAACAGTTTTCTAGCTTGCACTTCAAGTCCCTTGCCTATTTAACTGAGCCTCCTCTCATTCTTCATTCTAACTTTTTCCAGCGAAAAAATCCTTCACACGTCGTTTTTTTTTTAAATCGATTTATGTTTTCAAACTTTTTTTTAAAATCGTACAGATTATGGATTTGCGATCCGCTTTCTAGCATTTCCGCGAATCGTTTCTATAAAACGATTTCTCTTAAGTGTTTCAAAAACGCATCTCCCTATGATTTTTCTAAAAAACGGTATTTGCGATCCACCTTTAACGTTTCCGCGAATCGTTTTGAAAGATTACCAACAAATTGCGATTAAAATCGTGTTTCTATGAACATCGAACGGAATAACGGTATTTGCGATCTGCCTTTTTGGCATTTCCGTGAATAGTTACCGAATCGGTTTAAGTTTTAAAACGCACACGTTTCTGCGAACGCTTGTTTAAGCGATTTTGCGAAACGGTCTAAGTTCTAAAACACAAACGTTTTACAAATGCTATTTAGCGAATCTGTGAAATATCATTTAAGCCTTATCAAAACGCAACGTTAATTAAGCGGTTTCCGAAAACGCCTTTGGCAATTTTGCGAAACATTTTTTAAACACTCTTTTTACAAACGTTTTTAAAACGTTTTTGGCAAATTCGTTTAAATCCCAAATACTATTATTTCATCGCCAGAATACTAATTCTGTTCTGCTTCTATAATTTCAGATGGCTTCCGATGAAACCCAAAATGTCATCATTGAGACTCCCATAGTGGGCGATCCAAAAGATGCATCTACTGGAGTTCCTGGGGGTAATAGTTCGGAGGAAACCGCGCGCCAAGCTCTGTTCGGTCACGGTCTTCACACTAAACGCCCAGTTGGACCCAACCGTGCGATTCCAACTATTCTGAACATAGTCACTCATGGCTTCGTTCCGGAATAGTTCAATGGTAAACACTTCAAAACGTGGCAACAGAAGATGCATTTCTACTTGACCACACTCAAGCTAGAAAAGTATCTCTCTGAAGATAAACCGAGTGTTCCTGAAGGAAACACCGACGCGTTAACCTTAGCAAGTGTTGAATCATGAATCCACGGGGACTTTTTATGCAAAGGCTGAATTCTCAACTGCCTAATTGATCCATTGTACCGAGTGTACAGTGAAGCTAAGTCCTCCAAGGCACTCTGGATGTCATTGGAGAAGAAGTACAAGTCCGAAGATGCTGGATGTCAAAAATTTGCGACAGCAAAGTTTCTTGACTTCCAAATGGTGGATTCGAAGCCCATTGTGGAGCAGGTGGAAGTTCTCCAACTTGTATGCCACGAGATAGTTTCCGAGGGAATGTCGATGGATGAAAACTTCATTGTTAACAGTTTTATCCACAAGCTTCCCTTGGGCTGGTTGGATTTCAAAAACTATCTCAAACACAAAAAGAAGGCAATGTCTCTTGAAGACCTGATAATGAGGTTGCGGATTAAGGACAGAAATCGCCGTTCAACCGGAATCGAAGTTCAGTGTGAGCATACCGTCAATGTGGCTATCCACAAAGGCAAGGGCAAGGCAAAAGCTATAAAGAAGCAGCCTCTCAAAGCCAAACCCTCCACGAACTTCAAGAAAACGGATTCTCCGAAGAAATACTTCAAAGGAAAGTGTAACTAATGTGGCAAAAATGGCCACAGAGCTGAAGTCTGCCGGAGCAAGGCGAAATCGGAGAAAGCTCAAGCCAACCTAACGAGGAAGACTTATGTTCGGTGGTCACAGAAGTCAACACGGCTGAAGATAATCCGAAGGAATTGTGGTATGATGCAGGTGCCACAACTCACATCTGCATTGATAAGGCTATATTTAGTACCTATCAGAAAAGCAAGCCTAAGGAACAACTGCTCATGGGAAACACGTCAGTTTCCAAAATTCTCGGTCGTGGAACTCTTGTCTTGAAGTTTACTTCCGAGAAGGAAATCAAATTTCAAAATGTGAAGCATGTACCCGACATGAGGAAAAATCTGATTTCCGAGACAAAGATGAACAAGGTTGGATCCATCATTAACTTTGAGTCCGACAAGCTGATTCTCAAGAAATTTGGGATGTATCTGGGTAGGGGTATGTTAAGGGAGACCTCATCAAAATGTGTGTTGAGCTTGTTCTCCATAAAGAAAATGGTAGTTCTGAAAAAGTAGCTTTAGCTTCAAATGTAACCGAAAATGTTTCTAACATTAATAATAATTATGTTGCTTATCTGCTTGAGTCGTTTAATATTTGGCATGAAAGATTGGATCATATGAATTATAAATCAGTTCAGTGATTNATCATATGAATTATAAATCAGTTCAGTGATTAATGAACATGAATCTAATTCCAAAGTTTAAAACAAGCAAAGAAAAATGTGAAG
>OVBE01012079.1:0-13670 GCA_900406425.1 Iberis pinnata
AATGTCAACTTTTATATATATATATATATATATATATATATATATAAATAAATTTTCATTTACGGAATTGTGTTGGTTGACTTTTATTTTATTTTTTCAATTCTATGTTAACAAAATGATAGATTTTAAAATTTTCTTATCTAGAAAATAAGACTATAATTGTTAAAATGTTATCCACAATAAAAAAATTAAAATCATTAGATAATACTTAATTATTTTCAAGATTATTATTCAATAGGAATAAGGAAAAAACTATCATATTTAAAAAAAAAAAAGATTATTTTCAAATTTTAAATTCCAAAATTTTTTGAATATATCTCAAATAATTAATAAATTTCGTATATTTTATCAAATAATTCCTAAAATTCATTGTTAAAATTATTTATTTCTATCAACAGTATGTATATTACAGCGAAAATCTTACACTAAATTTCATATGAATAACATGGCAAAAATTTATAGTTAATAATTTAGTAGCAAACAAAGTAATTTTTAAATAAATATCATACAAATTTACATATTCTTATGAATCATAGATTAATTTTAAAGCTGATATAAAGTTTTAATTTCTAGAGAAATTACATTGTATTATAATTATACTTGTTTTCATTGTCTTCCATATAAATTAAATTTCTAAATAAAGATAGATGTTAAAGAAAAGTCAAATAATATGTTCAATAATATTAACACCCTTTTTAAGACAAAACATTATCACATTAGGCATTGTTCCATTCACAGATCGAGATCAGTCCTGTCCAAGTAAATGCCATGCGTCCTCTTCTAGATTTTTGGAAGTTGATGTGAGGCCATAATTAATAAGCCAACTCTTATAGTACTACTCTCTAAACATGGCCAATAAACTTTTGACACTTAATTATGAAGTAGAGAAGTCATCTAGAAGAAGATGAAACATTCAGTTGAACTAAACGTGAATGCTTTGCTCTTCGAAGATGTATATATATATATAGAGTGTATTAATATAGACAAACTAAAATATGTTATATAGTAATGGCTAAAATGTTGAATTGCAATTTTTGTATGGCTCAAATTTATTTCTTATAATTCTGAAATATTAGACATATAGATATGCATAATTGAGAAAAAAAAAAAACTATTTTAAGCTTCATGGTATTCCGGATTTGAAGATAAACACTTATAATCTTCAAATGAACTCAAGACGGTTGACCTTGTGTTCATTATATGTCTACCTATGCCTCTAGACTAGCTCCTGTTATACGAAAATAAGTGTAATTATAACTACGGCTTAAAAGATTCTTCATTGCAATTTAAGCAACTCTGCTTGTTAACTGAAAAAAAAAAAAGAAGAAGAAGCAACTCTGCTTTAAATGAATGAGAGACATAACTTTATTAAGATAATTTAACACTTCAATAAGCAAAAAAAGTTATATATAATGTAAGTTTAATTATGTTAATATATAATGTATCCATTTGAAGAAAAACAAATGTTTTTAACAACCATCACTTTCATTTTCACGTAAAGAAAATAATTTATGTTCTTCTTTTGTTTGCATGAATTAATTACAAGATTATAACTGTTAAAATAATATAAACACAAAAAATAATAAAAAGAAACAACTCTGCTTTAAATGTACTAAATAGTTATTCTTTCGGATTAGCATTCATAAACTGACTAGTGTTAGGCCGAATAGAATGCGATATGGACTACCTAACTAATAATTTCACTTACTTAAGCAAAATATGTTAGGCTTGACCTTTTATATTATAAAGAGATTTTTTAGAAGAACTAGTCGACCAAAATATTAAAGAAAAGAACAATTACTTCCATTATATTTCTCTCAAAGTCTCTTTGTTTAATTATTTCTTTTTGCTTCATTAACTAATCAACAGTAATCCGATGACAATTATTTTGACGTATTCAAATAAATCAATAGACCCACACATATGTCGAAAAGCCATTAACTCAACTTATTTAAGAGATCTGTAACTTTGTAGCCAAATTCATATACGATGTTACGTTTCAAAATATATTTAGCATGGTACTATATATAACCCGTTTTGTCCCTATGCAAAAGATACACTAGGACTTACATCATGTAGATAGCACCTGTTTTGACCTATTATTTCTTTACAAACACTAGAAATATACTTTTCATTGTTATAGGATATTCATCTCAATTACAGTAATGTTCTTTTTCTTCTTGTATAGATTGATTATCTCTGTTTTGGTAAGTAGGTTACAATGGGGTTGTATATAAGTGTCTGTATAAAGAACGTTGAGAACATAATAAGAAAATCTATTCTTTGTTATTCTGCCTCTGTATTGACATGGTATCAGAGTTGAACTAAATTTTTTTTCCCTCTCAAATCATCATCCTAAAATCACCCTGAACTTGATTTGAATCCTGAAATCAATTTGAACATGATCTGAATCCTGAAATGTTGACCACCGAGAATCGTACCCCTGCTACAGATCGTGTCGAAGTCGTCTGCCGCACCACCTCCCTATACGATCTGACTTCCGCAAATAATCCCGGTGCAATCATCTCTCATCCCCTCCTACGAGGTACTAACTACGAGGAATGGGCTTGCAGTTTGAAGACTGCTCTCTGTTCCATGAAGAAATTTGGCTTCCTTGATGGAACCATCACCAAACCTGCAGAAATATCACCAGACTATCAAGACTTGATACTGATGGTGCCACTCATCATGTTATTGGAAAGCTTGACTCTTTAACTGATATTCGGCCTATGGAACCAGTCTTGATCCTTCTGGCTGATGGTAGATAATGTATTTCCATTATGGAAGGGATAGTTTTACTAAGTTCCACCTTATGTATGAAATTTGTCTTCTATATAGAAGACATACCTTCTGATTTGATCTTTGTAGGATAGCTAATGGATGAAAATAGACATGTTGTACAACTTGCTGATAACTTTCTTGTTATTCAGGACCGCACTACCAGGACAGTGATTGGAGTGGGTTAACGAGAGGCTAGTGGATTTTATCTATGCATTATGGATGTTGCTCTTACGGTATAGACGAGTGAGGCGGCTAACTCGGACTTGTGGCACAACCGTTTGGGACATCCCTCTGCGAAAGCACTTAGTTTGATTCCCCATGTTCTTTCTTCAAAACATTTGAATGTTGGTTGTGAAATTGGTTTAAGAGAAAAACATACCAGAGATTGTTTTCCAAACAGTTCATCAAGAAATATGGAATTATTTGGCTTAGTTCATTGCGATATTTGGGGCCCTTACCGGACTCTCTTTTTCTCTGGTTCTAGATTCTTTTTTACTATTTTTGACGATTATTCACGCGGTGACTGGACTTATTTGATGGTAGATTAGAAAGAAACCTCAACACATCTTCGAAACTTCATTTCTTTGGTATCTTGGCAATTTGGCAGACTTGTCAAAACAGTGAACATGGGATTCACCACGAGACATTCTACGTTCGGCACACCTTACTTTAACGGCCGGGCATAACGGAAACACATGCACATCCTTAATGTTGCTCGAGCTCTCCGATTTCAGTCACACCTTCCTATCCAATTTTGGGGAGAGTGTATTATTACCGTCGATTACTTGATTAACCACACCCCATCATATGTTCTCCACGGCCAGACTCCATACCAACTAATTCATGGCAAATCCCCACATCATGATCATATACGGGTTTTTGGATCACTATGTTTTGTTCACAAGCAATATCACAACGGTGATAAATTTGCACCAAGAGCTCAACGTTGTTTCTTCGTTGGTTACCCTATAGGACAGAATGGATGGCGCTTATATGATATGGAGAAAGAAATTTTCTTTGTATCTCTTGATCTCGTTTTCTCTGAGATAATCTTCTCTTTCGCTGAAACAATGCCATCTAACAAACACTCAGAATCAGCTGCTCATGGGCCTCAAAAACCCACTATACTTTTTACAGAAGAACCTGATGAATTGGGCCTTATCACATTACGGCCCATTTCTGAACAACAAGCCATCCTTGAACCACTTTAGGAATCGCCTCATTTCCCTGTAATCGACCCAGTACTCACTGCGACTACTCCTCCGCTTGAATAAATGCAAGCCTCACCCGCTAGAACCAACTGAGATCCTAGGGTGAGGGCATCGCAAACGGGTTAAACCTACCAACCTGCATCATTATGTCACCAATACTGTGACTATTGCCTCCAAACTTTCATCTCTTGAAACGGCTTATCCCCTGCATAACAACTCTATCCATGATCCATTCACCGATTCCCATCAGGCACTCTTGGCTTATGTGGAATATGTACAAACACCTCGGTCCTACTCGCAAGCTGTCTAGGACGCAAATAAGAAACAAGCTATGGCTACTAAAATTCAGGCTCTAGAAAAGAATTGCACTTGGTCCATTACTTATCCTCCACCAGGTAAAAAGGCTCTAGGCAGTAAGTGGGTATATACTATGAAATTCAAATCTGATGGAACTATCAAGCACTATAAAGCGCGCCTAGTTGTCTTTGGTAACAGAAAGACTGAATGGGTTGACTATGAGGAGACGTTTGCTCCAGTCATTAAAATGGTAACCATCATACTATTTTTTGGTGTTGCTACATGACGTAATTGGATCATCCACCAAATGGACGTCCATAACGCTTTCTTCCATGGGGATCTCCAAGACGAGGTATACATGAAATTACCTCAAGGATTCTCGTCCAAGGACACAAACCAAGTGTGTCGACTACGTAAGTCATTATATGGATTAAAGCAATCCCTCCGTTGTTGTTTTTCGAAGCTTTCAATAGCATTGAAAGCATACAACTTCTCATAGTCTCAGTATGATTACTCGCTTTTCACTTATGCAAATAATGAGACACAACTCGTGGTTCTTGTTTATGTCGACGATTTGATAATTGCAGGAAACTCAGAAAAGGCAGTCACTGATTTTAAGTTGTATTTGTCTACTTGTTTCCACATGAAGGATTTGGGACAATTGAAGTATTTTCTAGGCATTAAGGTAGCCCGGAACCCTGAAGGTCTGTATATCTCTCAGAGGAAATACATATTAGAAATTTTACATGACACTGGTCTTCTTGGTAGTCTTCCTGCTTCCTTCCCCTTAGAACAAAATAAAAAATTGTCACTCTCAGACACACCTTTGCTCAGTAATCCCAAGAAATACAGGCATCTGTTTAGCCCTCTAATTTACCTCAAGGTTACACATCCTTAACTTTCTTTCAGTCTTCACACGCTCGCCCAATTCATGCAGGATCCACGACAAGAGCATTTGGATGCCGCTCTAAGAGTCGTTCAATACCTAAAGTAGAATTCAGGCCAGGTATTTTTACTTCATTCCAATTCCAATTTTCATTTATATGGCTGGTGTGATTCCGACTGGGCTTCGTGTCCCATCACACGTCGATCTGTGACAGGTTATTTTATTCATCTTGGGACGTCTCTTATTGCTTGGAAGACGATTAAACAAGAAATAGTTAGTCGTTCTTCTGCCGAAGCGGAGTATAGGGCAATGACGTGTTTAGCACAAGAGTTGATTTGGCTAAAACGCATTCTGTAGGATCTTGGTGTTCGTCATGATTACCCCATGATGTTATACTCTGACAGTAAGTCTGCTTTGGCCATTGGTGCTAATCCTATTCTTCATCAATGCACTAAACACGTGGAGCTTGACTGTTATTTTATCAGGGATGAGATACTCACCAGCAATATCAAGACAGAGCATGTTAGAACCAATCAACAACTGGCTGATATATTTACAAAAGCATTGGGCAAGAAGGAGTTTCAGGTGTTCATTGACAGGTTAGGCATAACTGATCTTTATGCTCCAACTTGAGGGAGGGTGTTATAGGATATTCATATCAATTATAGTAATGTTCTTTCCGTTCTTGTATAGATTGATTATCTCTGTTTTGGTAAATAGGTTACAATGGGGTTGTATATAAGTGTCTATATAAAGAACATTGATAACATAATAAGAAAACCTATTCTTTGTTATTCTGCCTCTGTATTGGCATTCATGATTTATGTAAAATCTATATACTAAAACAAGTGTACGCCCAAAAAGAAAAAGAAATCTTTTTGCAACACAAAAAAACCCTAAAGTTGTTCTCGTTTCCTCTTCTAACAAAAGCCACTAGGGATAAATATGTTAATGTTGTTGGCCCCTTTTTTCTCTTCTCGCCTTTCTTCGACTTTTTGGTGCAGAAGCTATGTTGCACGATTAATGGATCTAAGTGAAAACTTCACTCTGTATTTTATATTCGGGTGTCAATTGACTTATATTATGCTTTGGATTACTTTACAAATTTGATTTAATGTTATTTACGTTTATTTCATGTTTAACTTTATTTTGGTTAATGATTATGAATAGTTTGTCTCTAAACCATTAGGATTTTTGTTTCGTACATGAGAGATGGTTCCTTCCATCATTACCAATGAAATACAAAATTTTCTTTTACTATTTCTCTCATCTGATTCTCGGATACTAAATCTTCGCTAAAATTTTGTATTATTCGCGATGAATTTCTCTTTCTGAATCATCTCTTGAGCCTTATCGATTTATCATCTCTTCGGATTCTTGTTAGAAATCCTGAGTTGATCGTTACCTTATTCTCCTGCTTCAAGCTCGCTTAGTTAGAGTCTTGTTCGCTTTCTTTCAGACGGAAAATCTGCGGTGGAGCTAGACGCCTCCGATGTTGTGCTGCCAGTATATGAGATGTTGGACCGATAGGCCAATGGGCTGATCTCCTGCATCTCCTCCTCTATCGGTCAGGGAGTCTCTAGAGGCGGTTATGTTTTCTCCGTCGTCATGTGTCATCTCCTTCTCTTGGATTCATGTGGGGCTTCTCCTCCTTTGATCGTTGTTGGTTTCGAATTCGCTATTGGTTTTAGATTCGATGGACTGTGATGTTGTTTGTCGCTGGTTCCCCTTTGCCCGAGATCAGATTTATGCTCCAGATCTACCGCCTCCTCATAGATCGAATATGGTTTAGTCTCTCTGCTTAATCAGAGTGGTATGTGGACTAGGTATGCTCTAGTTGAACCTTTGGAGTTGTCCAACTAGAGCCTACCTAGTTTTCTGGTGGTTGTAGTTCTATGTGGTTAGTTTTGAAATTAGGCTTGATGAGGTTCTTTGCTTCTCTTTGTGCTTGGATTTTTTCTGATCTTGGTTGGCAGTTTGTTTGGTTCCCGGTTTCTATCTATCTCTGCTGTGATTTTCGTTTGCTTTGCTCTGAATTTCGGTCTTTAGCTTCATCTTTTGTGGTGCAGTGTTCTCCATTAGCAAGTGAGTCGCTCCTTTCTCCTACATTTTAGATCGAACTGAGATCTCATCTTTCATCGACATCTCTCTAGGCAATCACCGACGTATTGTATCGTCTTTGTCATCTCGGTTCAGTTTAAGGTTCAGGACTTAATTTCTCAGTTCCTTCAGTTTCAGGTAGAATTTCTCGGTTTTCTTAGTGAAGTAATATTTGGAAGCACAACAGGAGGACTCGCCAGTAGTTGGTTGGCCTTGGAGTGTCTCTTTCTTTTGGACTAATCATTCCACGTTTGGAAGTTAATGCGTGTTCCTTCTTATTGCCTTTGTTTTTTTAATCTTTGAACATCTTTTCATTTTAGAGTAGGATGGTTTGTCTTTTGGTCTTTATCGATTGTTTTCAGTTTATGTTGTTTTGGTTCTAAGATTTTTTTTTTATAATCCGTCGGTTTAATTTACAAAATTGTTTCAATTGTTGTCTTTGTATTAATCTTTGTATTTTTTCCCCGATTTCTTTAATCTAATAGACAATAAAAGAACTTTAAAAAATAAAACAAGTGTATGGTCGAACATCTAGCTTTTAACTAATTTGGTGAAATATTATTAAATTTTATAACTCAAAATCAATTGGTAAAAAATGGATTAAAAATATCACTCGTATATTTATCAAATTTTCGATGTTAGATTTTCAACATGATCTCTTGATATGATAGTTTATTTGTCCATTTTAATCAGAATTTTAATTTAAAATCGGTAACATGCATGTTATAACAATAAATATAATGAAAGATCACACCAAAAAAAAATAACGATCATTAAAGATATTTTTTGGGGAAGGTACAAATAAAAAAAAATCTCAATTAAATGGAGTATTTATTTTGCATGTACCTATAAAAATATACCTTCCCTCTAATACTTATCTCCCAACTCCAATTTTTTGCAAAATAATAGGAAAAAAAGAGCAAAAAAAAATATAAAAAGTAAAATTGAGAACATGGACATCCTCCAGCGAAGCTACCTGCCTTGTGAAACAAAAAAGCATATATATATATACACATTAAAGTCTCACCCACACAAATCTTACTTCATCCATTTGTACATTTCAAAACGGCAATCGCGAATCGCGAATCGACAAACGCAAACTCTGTTTTGATTCTATGTAGACGCTCTCACCGTAAATTTCACCAACCCAAATTTAATTTCTTCTGTGTTTTTATTCACAAAGTACAAAAAAACAGACAGATAATATCTTTCCTTCTCTTCTCTCTCTGTCTCTTCTTCTTCTTCCTTCTTCTTCTCTCTTCTCTCTGTGATTTATAAATTTGGATTAAAAAAACCTCTGAGATTCTTGTGTTGTATTCCTGAAAATGAAGTACATTCGAAGTAACAGCTTGAAACGCCTCTTCTCCTTTAAACGACGTAGTTTCGACTCAGACTCAGAGAACTCAAGTCCTCTAAACGTGGAGTGTTTTCAAGAAACAGAGCAGTTTCAAAGACCCAAGTGGAAATGTTTCTCCTTTGAAGAAATCAACGAAGCAACCAACGGTTTCAGCACAGAGAATTTGGTAGGAAGAGGTGGATTTGCAGAGGTTTATAAAGGGATATTAGGTAAAAATGGAGAAGAAATTGCAGTAAAGAGAATAACAAGAGGAGGGAGAGATGATGAGAGGAGAGAGAAAGAGTTTCTAATGGAGATAGGAACAATAGGACATGTTACACATCCTAATGTATTATCTCTTCTTGGTTGTTGTATTGACAATGGTCTCTACCTTGTTTTCATCTTCTCTTCTAAAGGCTCTGTTGCTTCTCTTCTTCATGGTAAAACATATTCATTATCTTTCAAAGTTTTGTTATGTGCTGTTTTTATTTTTGTTTGTATTAAAGATAAAACATTTTTAAAATTTGATTATGTAGATTTGAATCAAGCACCACTGGAGTGGGAGACAAGGTATAAAATTGCTATTGGGACAGCAAAAGGACTTCATTATTTACACAAAGGTTGTCAGAGAAGGATCATACATAGAGACATTAAATCCTCTAATGTTCTCTTAACCCAAGATTTTGAACCACAGGTCCTCTATTTTCTTTCCATTTAATACTAATATATATATATATATATATATATCGAAAGAATACAAATTTATCATTTGTGTAATTTTAGATATCTGATTTTGGGTTGGCAAAATGGCTACCTTCTCAATGGTCTCATCATTCCATTGCTCCAATTGAAGGCACATTTGGGTACTATTTACTTAAGTTTTATTTCCATTTCTAAACTATATAAATAATAAAAGTGTGTTTTGTTTATAAAAGTTTTGATGAATTATTCCAAACAGGCACTTAGCACCAGAGTACTATACACATGGGATTGTGGATGAGAAAACTGATGTATTTGCCTTTGGAGTGTTCTTGCTTGAGCTCATTTCTGGTAAAAAACCTGTTGATGCTTCTCACCAAAGCCTACACAGCTGGGTATATTTATCCACACTATTCCTATTTTTTTATTTACTATTTACATATATTTTTGTTACATAAATTATCTTAATATATCTGGTTTGACTAATCTTAAAAAAATAATCATATACTTTTAAGGGGGTGATTGGTAAAGTTTGTTGGGAAATTTATACAACATTTTTGAATCAGTTTTTTATTAATCAAACTTTAAGACTATAAACAAACGATTCAGAAGAAGTTGTAGGATGTTTTATACATCTTCAAAATATATAGTGACCTTTTTCTATTACAATAATTAAATGTTAATAGGCAAAAACAATAATAAAAGATGGAGAGATTGAGAAGCTAGTGGATCCTAGGATCGGTTATGATTTTGATATACAACAACTTCATCGCATAGCTTTTGCTGCTTCTCTTTGTATCCGATCTTCGTCTCCATGTCGACCTTCCATGATCGAGGTACCATCATTATCATTATCATTATCATTTGACACCTTTCTTACTTTGTTATATATTCTTTTACTACTTTCTTTACATTTAACGTATCTATGGCCAAAAACCCATTTGAGATATATTTGAGGTCTCATACGAACTAAAAATGTTAATAGTTATTTTTTATAATTTATAAATTTATATATGAAGTAGAAACAAAAGATAAACAAACTTATATTGTTTTAAGAACATACAATAATCTAGAAATAATAAATTATAGCCAACATAATATATAATTAAAAAAAAACACATTATTCGAAACATATATACTTTGTTGTATATTTTGTTTTTTTTTTTTTTGTATATATCTAAGTATCACTCAATTACTTCTTTGAGGACCCAATAGAGAGGAAATTCATTTAAATGTTTCATATTAATTAATGTATTAAGCTATGTGTTTTACTAAACGAAAGCATAATATGGCAACTAAAGAATGATTTAGTATCATGGAGTTATAGTTAAAGAAAATTTATTAATGATTGGTCCATAATGAAATGAAACGTAGCATCGTGTCGATATATTACTCAACGACATACTCTTTTCAGTTGGCTCATCGGCTACGTGACTAAAAAGTGGCTTTTGGTCACTATATTATCATATTGAATACTCGTAACTATTAGTACCACATATACATAAACATACTACAATATATAGTGTTGCTTTTTTTATATCGTAAAATAAATCAGAACTTTTTCTAATTAAGTATAATATTATGGAAAAGCTCTATTACCGACACTTAATCTTAACAAAATCCCATACAAAACAAAACAAGCACTATGTTTTGTGATTCTATTAAGAAGCGAAGTATTATATACAAAAGGGGTCCATTTATCAATAATTAACTTCAATCAACACAAAATATATTACAAACAAATACTATTTAAAACAAATATGTTTACTTTTTCTAACCAAATTGTCGTAATCTAATGATTATCAGACTTAAGAAATAATCATCTTTTTTGTTTAGACTAGAGATCGTTTTCCTTAAGTGCGGAATTATGAAATCATTTTTTCTTAGCCAAATTAAAAAAGACACATATATATATATATATATATAGAATTGTAAATTTTGGGGCCTATTTTATATAGGGACAGACTTATAAGATATGGGGGGCTATAAGCCAATGTTTCATTGGCCTATGCTCAGAGCTGGTCCTGAGTGGACTATTCAACGGTATCACTCATTTTGGAAGGAAATCAAGGGTCTCGGCCCCTTGCTCTTCATAGCTTACAAAAAAAACAAATATATTTACTTTATCAAATAAAATAATACGATTTGCAATTTCTAGATCAATTATATTGTTTGTCAAGAAAAATTATAATTATAAGATAGATTATAGGTTATGTTTTTAATTACAACTATCTATTTTATGAATATTTTTGTTAATGTATGTGTGAATGTATGGTACGTTAGGTATTAGAAGTACTACAAGGAGAAGATATAGAGAAAGAGAAATGGAAAATGGAAGAGGAAGAAGAAGAGAAAGAAGAGTTTTGGGGTTATGAAGATCTTGAGGATTGTGAATGTGACTCTTCAATCTCACTTTCTCCTCCTGAATCTATCTCTAATCAAAGTTTTTCACGTCGTAGTCGCTAGATCTACAATTAGTTGTAAAATCTTTAAAATTCAATTTTGTTTCCTTGTATATATTTGTTTAGAGTTGTCAATTTCATAAAGAATTGTATTTTTCAATGAGGTGTTTCATTTAATTTTGGATCTTGACATTATTTAACATTAGAATCAAACTTTATCCACACTCCAGAGTCTGTAAACTCAATTATAATTATAAATATCATTCCAAATTCTTAGCAGAGGAATAGTAAAGAAAAATGATACTCCCATCTCTTTTAAAAATATTGTAGTTTGAGGTAAATACACATCAAATTACAAAATTTTTCTGATAAAAATATCATTAATAAAAACGGTTCAACCTATAGAAAAATATTTTGCAGAATATAGAAAATCGTAAACAACAAATACAATTATTTTTACATAAATAAATGTGAACAACAATTTTTTCAAAACAAATTTTTTCTCTAAAACTACAATCTTTGTCATAATATTTGATTACTAAATAGAGACATTGTCTTCTGCAATTTAGTAATTAAAATGTTATGGACCCATTGTCCTTTTTAAACTATTTTTCTTTGCTAAAACCCATTGTCTTTATTAGTAATCAAAATGTTACTTATTTAAATAAAAACAATCATTTTCATATTTTCCTGATACACAAATGTCTGGTTGTTTTTTCAGATTAGGTATTATAGATACGATAATATTATCCTTATATATATAAATTCTGTATATTAAATAAAAATTTAAGTGAGAAGAATTAATTTTTTAACCAATCATTAATACATATATGTTTTATAGGGGCATTCTCAAAAATACGACAAAAACTAAAAATACCACAAACTCCCAAAAGTTTCAAAAATACCACAATTTTTTTCAAAACACCACAAATTTAAAATAAATTTATTGATTTAAATATAAACCCTTAACATCCAAAACCAAATTCATCCCTCCAAAACTAAACCGTAAACTCTAATTAGTGAATCCAAACCCAAAAAATTAAAATCTAAACCCTTAAAATTCACGTTTTATTTTTGAGATATTTTTGGATTAAAAAAGATCGTATTTTTGAAACTTTTGGGATTGTGTGATATTTTTTGAATTTGAATATTTTTAATAGTATTTCAAGAAATTCTTCTATTTTTTATATTATACATTTTTTAAGATGGGTTATATAATGTTACCTGAAAACACAAGGCGGATTTATTTTTTATTTTTTTGATAACAAAGAAAAATAACAATAAAATTAAGATAGTGACGGCACCATTTTAAACTCTAATTAACATGTGTGCACCATTTTAAAATCATTTACCGTTGAAAACCATATATGTTATTGACTAAAGAAAATAGATTCCTCGACACAAATTATTGTTCAAACAATAATTCAAGGGAAACAACTAATCTTAAAACAAGTTACCATATTGGGAAAAAATATTACCATATCGTGTTATTATTACTGGTGTTTTACCTGTCCCATGGGCGGACTCAGTGGATATAACTGAAATTAAATAAATTATAAATAAAAGTTTTAAAAAATTATTATAACTTTACTTTAATTTAATTTTTTAGATACACTAAAAATTGTTGAATATAATTTCATAAATTTGTTGAGAAATTGTAACATAATTTTGTAAGAAATTAAGCAATAATAACAATTGTAATAATTTTCTTTTAATTTTCTTATATTCTTTGTGAAAAATATGAAACTATGAAATTTCTCTCGAACAAACTCTTTATTATATATTTTTGAGTAGTCATTTTGTATTCTTTTGAAGTTTTCTCTATTTTATGTATTTAAATTAAATCATGATATATTATTTCAAATTTATTATGACATAATTTATTGAGAAATTCAATACCAAAAATTCTTGGAACCACAAGACATAAATTGCAAAAACAATATATATATATATATATA
>OVBE01012080.1:0-13670 GCA_900406425.1 Iberis pinnata
GGGCCTTATGTCGAAATGGGCTTTTGGGAGCAGGTGCTAAACCTGGTATCAACAGGTTTGTATTTTTCTCTTGTGGGATTGTTTCTGCTTCTTGTGAGTTTTGTTTCTTTAATCTAAATATATCTAATTGTAAAAAAATGGAATTCAACTAGGAGGTTAGAGAGCTTAAAACTTAGAGAAATAGAGTGAAGAACAAGAAAACCTCCAATGATAATGAAAATGATTACAAAACAGATTTTATAAAGGAAATACATACAAATTAGAAAGTGTCAGGTATGAACTTAGGGTATCTCCAAATGACACTCTAAGACTTCAAATTTGAAGTTTTTTGTCCTCTAAAGAGGCACTTTAAAACTTCAAATTTGAAGTGTTACTTTTGCATACTTCAAATATGAAGTGTCTACCTTCTCACACTTCAAATTTGAAGTGTCACTTTTTATTGTATTTTAGACCATAGATTTATTTATTTGATACTTTTAAGTTGTATATTAATTATTTTGGTACTAACACTTTTATGATATATTTTAAATGTATACTAATTTATGCATCTTATATTTAGAAACACATAAATTAAAATTATAATATTACAATATGAGAAATATCACCCACCGCTAATATTTTTAAAAAAACATCAAAGGAAATTTAATACAAAAGAGAGCAATAAAAAATTACATAACACATAAATTTTATCCAAATAAAAATATCACTAAAAACTAATTAATACCCACCTAAATTTGATCCACTACCTCCAAGATCATCAATGAATTATCGGAAAAAGGTTGGTGTAGCCGAAGCTTGAAGTTGCTCTTGATTTTTTTTGGATATGATTCTTGTTTGCTCAGATCGAATAAACTCACGAGTATTACTATCACTGATAGAGTCTAAATTTGTTAACAATATTTTATTTTCCGCTTTCATTTCTCTTAACACTAATTTTTTTTGCTTGATTTTGCAAACGTAATTGAGTTAATTCATAATTCTTGTTCCTAGTTGTTGCACTTTCTTTTAAAAAGTCAATAATTTTTTCATTTGATGAGACCAAAGTTTCAACACCCGAATGATTACCTTCAAGGATCTTTCTTTTGAGTTTTGCGTTCTTCGATCCAATCGGACGTTGTGATGAATCTGATCCTGGAGATGAAGATAATCCCGGAGATTGCGATGTTGGAGAGCTAGCAATATCATCGCTTCTAGTATTAGGCATATCCGGAATGCTTACTTTGACATTGTTGGTAAACTTTGGTATATCCTTCATCAAATTCCACACATGATCAAATTTGAAATCTTTTTTAAGGTTCTTGCACCAACAACTTTTTTGCTTTTTCCATCTATATTTTGTTTTAAAAAATTGGTAAAATATACAAAATTATCAAATGTAAATGGAGAATAAAAATAAATATACTTACAATATCGAATTCGAATGCTCCACTTGGATGCATATTTCCACTTGAATTATGCAATTCTTCAAATTTTTAACGACAAAAGTTATAATAGTCATCCTACTTTGTAACGATCTCCAACTTCTAGCTTCTCAAGCCTCATTCTTTTTTTCATTGTAACTATTTTCTATTCTTCTCCATAACATTCCAACCGATTGGTTATTACTAACAATCGGATCTTGTGAAATTTCTAAATATACTTCATATAACAACTCATCTTCTTGTTGATTAAATGAAGCACCTCTAATTTTATCCATATTTTTCTAGTTTAAATTTTTATGATGTTATTGTTATGTTTTCTAATAATTATGTAATTTATATTATAATGTAATGTTTTTATTAATAAATATTGTATGTTATAATTACATGATTGATCTTTTATATTTATTTATAAAATTGTATGATGTTAATTAATTGTGAATAAAAATATGGACCATATTGCAAAATACACACTTTTGACACTTCAAATTTGAAGTGTTGCCTTTGGAAGAAAACACATGACACTTCAAATTTGAAGTGTCCCTTTGGAGATGCCCTTAGGGATCTATGATTTCACACAATCCGAGAGCTCCAAATATGTTTTCAATGACCACATTGTGAGCTATTGAGATTGATTTTTTGCTCATTGTATTTGTGTGACTTCAGACCGTTAAGATGCAAAGAGAATGTTTGTTCTTCAACTGAATAATTCTCCTTGTTGAGCTTCTTAAGGGGCTCGTGTTTTGATGTTGTCGATGGTCCATGTTTTCCTTCACTATATCAATCGAATATTTGGTCTGAGACAAAGTATTATGATTGATGCACTCCCTCAAGATTTAGATAGGTGGCTCAACAACACCAATTTTGAACCTTAGGTTGATAAAGGGTTCTTGTGAAAATAACTTAGTGAAATTATCTGCAGTTTGAAGAGCTGCAGGGATATGTTTCACCAACAGAGCTTTCATTTCAACTCTCTCTCTCTCCAACATAATGGAAATCAACATGAAAGTGTTTGGTTATTAAATGTAAGGCTGGATTAGCCATGAGATAAAATGCAGACATATTATCACAGTACAGTTCAGGGACTTGAGGTAAAGGTAGAACAATATCTTGCATAAGAGACATTAACGAGGTGACTTCAGAAGCAGCTAAAGATAAGGTGTTGTACTCTGCCTTAGTGGAGGACTTAGAGACAGTGGATTGAAGTTTAGCAGGCCATGATATGATGTTATTACCTAGGTAAGTACATAACCCTCCAGTCGACCTTATAGTCTCCTTACAGCCTCACCAATCACTGTTATTGTAACAGTAAAAAGCAAAAGTTGTATTTGCAGACAAATTGAATCCCCTATGCATTGTATCTTTCAAATATCGAAGAATACGCTTCAAAAGATCAAAATCAACCTAGATAGACAATGCATCTTCTAACAAATAAAGTTCACAACGAATTGGATATCGGGTCTAGTCAAAGTTAGATATTGTAACTTTCCAGCTAGATAACGATAGTATGTAGGATCATATATTATGTTTGTATTTGGATTATTTTGTGATTTTGTAGTTAAGTGACAATCCTGCCGCAGTTGATATTTGTTTCAAACTCAAAGCCAATAAATTTCATATTGCGTAATATAAGTACTGAAGTACATATTATACGTTCAAAATAAATAATTACAATACGTTGACAATTTACTATTATATGATCTGTTAAAAATATCCAAAAGGGACGGATTAATATACAAATCTTAAGCGTATGGATAGAGTATACTCCTATCCAAAGTATATCCGAGAATTATTTTTCGGTTGACCTAAATAAAATCATATCTTACTTTGGTATTCCATATAAACTAATGTTATCACATTCTACCATCGGATTACAATCCGCCATGACTCAATAATTTTTTTTTTTTTTAGAATATGGTAGGCGACCTTGCCTCAAATAATTTATGGATAATATTGAAACTTATTTATTCGAGAGGAGCAAAAAAAAATGTAGTGGAGACATTGTAAAAATGCAGACATTTTCTCTTTTTAGGTCGTCAAGTATGTGAGTTGCTTTCTCTTAGAATGATTTAAGAATGAAATTATCAAATTCAAAAGTTGGATTACGTTACTATCTGAATGGAGATCCAAAAGACAAATATATGTTCAAATCTACACAATTAATAGTCAAGTAATGTAGCAAATTTATTTTTGAATGGCAGTCACATCTCGGCACACATACGTTTGTATAAATAAGAATCATCAAAGAGAAAAAAACAAAACAAAACCATCGACAAAACACAATTTTTTTAGTTTAAAGAAAAAAAACACATGAATAAATAAAAATACTAAATTATAAAGAAGATTACATAATTTTAAGCTTGGGTTTTGAACCTGTAGAGCACTTTCTTCTTCCTGAAGGTGTGGTTATCAATTGTGATGACGACCTTTCCAGATTCACCAGCCTTGAAAGAATCGTTTATAACAGGTTCATCAGTTAAACCTATCTTTCTGTTCTTAGAGACGATCACCGTGTAGCTTGTTGCTTCGTTGGTTGGCTCAAATTGAGCTCCATAGCTCACATCCGCCCCCAAAATCCTAAGCTCCCATGAGAGCGTACAACCCTAGTAATAGCAAACACGATCCACATAATTTATTTAATCATCGTTTATTCTATTCCAAGAATATACCAGTTTATATATCCAAATTAAAGTTATATTTGATTGTGTCAAACGAATCTATCTGACGTTAACATATAAAGAAACATTCAATATCAAGAAATGAAAAGTCACCTTTTAAACTAAAAATCTTCTTATGTCTTCTCACATATTTAAATACTAATCAAAAATGTAATCGCAAATAGCCAAAGAATAAAACTGTAAAAGTTGTTTGAAACGTACGCAAATAGAGATTATATATATACCTCAGAAACAGGCAATTCAATGGTATGTTTGGCAGATGATTTAACGACGGCTTCGGTGACTCCATCTTCGACAGTGAAAGGACTGTCTTTGCTTAGTCCACCGTATTTAACCGGGACTACTTCAGGAGCCACATATCTATTTACATCCAACCAAAAACATCAAGTAAGCTTTTTGTGTGTGTCTGAAGAGAAACATTATATATTATATAGTAATTCAATTTACTTGAAAATGGTATCAGCGGTTTTAGATGGACCAGCAAGGACCATTTTGCTCCTTGTCCTCGGCGATGTAATGATACTTCCGATTGTTTTGTAATAAGGAATGTACCACCATGGAACATTAATGAACAGCTGAAACATTCGTATAAGTTAAAACATTATAATTATAATCAGAAATTTAAATTTATTTACCTCTTTGGCGACGAACTCTGGATAGTTGTCTTCGAATTGCTTAACCGCACGTCTGATAAACTGCCACAATGCTCTCTTACCGAGCCCAGGAGCGTTCCTGAAGTCACTGACGAAGACAAATGACGATTTAGCCTCAGGGCTAAAGTCAAGAGACCTCACACACTTCTCTTGGAACTGAATCCTCCATTTGAGGAACTTGTTGAGTTTCTCTTTGTCCGAGAAAATCTCCTTGTTCTGAAACTCACCATACGAACTGTAGATCACAACGTGTCCTTGTTTGTCAAGTCCGTGAGTGAACACAATCTTCTCAAACTCGCTGCATTCAAGATCTTCTCTAACGAGTTCATCGATGTTGTTGGCTTTGCGCCATTGAACGGTGTTTTTCAACATTGTGAAGGCTTCTTTGACCTTGAAATCACGTGCTCGGAGGAATTTGAGGAGGACTACATCGGATCTTTCGTCTTCAAGAAGAGGGATTCCCCAAATTGAGATTTCTTCTGGCTCAATTGATACAGCTGTCTCTGGAAGAGTGATGGAGACGATTGATTCTTCGATTGCTTCAACGGTTTTGGCTCCGTCTTCTTGATCAGCTGCGAAAGCCTTCTCGATTGTTACTACTTCTTCTTCTTTCTTGGTCTCTACAGGTGCAGAGGAGCTTGCTTTTTCTTCCTTCTTGTTCTCTGTCACCATCGGAGCAACCGGTTTCGTCTCTACCGGAACAACTTTCTCGTCTTTTTTGGTTTCTGTGATGACCGGAGCGGCCGGTTTCTCTTCCTTCTTTGTCTCTGTGACAGCAGGAGTAGCCGGCTTTGTCTCTACCGGAGTAGGAGCGACCGATTTCTCTTCCTTCTTTGTCTCTGTGACAACAGGAGCAGCCGGTTTTGTCTCCACCGGAGTAGGAGCGACCGATTTCTCTTCTTTCTTTGTTTCTGTGACAACCGGAGCAGCCGGTTTTGTTTCTACCGGAGTAGGAGCAGCCGGTTTGTCTTCCTTCTTTGTCTCTGTGACAATTGGAGCAGCCGGTTTTGTGTCTACCGGAGTAGGAGTGACCGGTTTCTCTTCTTTCTTGGTCTCTACCGGAGCAGGAGCGGAGGATTGCTCTACGGCGGCGGTGGGAGGAGCAGATTTTTCATCTGTAGTGGTCTCAGTAACAGCAGATGTTTCCTCTGTTTTCTTCTCTTCAACATTCTCTTCCTTGGCCGGAGGTGGGGGTGGAGCAGAGAATTCACGCTTGTTCAAAGCATCTCTCACCAACTCCTTCAAATCTGCCAACGCTTTCTTCTCGGCTTCCGGCAATTCTGAAGCCAAATAGCCTTCTTCCTTAAAAGATTCTAATTGCAGAATCTCTTTACCCGTAGCGATCTCTTCAACCTTCTCCGCGGGAACTTCAACCTCTGGTTCCTTATCAGAGACAACCTTAACCTCCGTGGCTTCCGGAGCAGGGGCTGACACAGATTTCTCAGCAGTAACCGGAGTAGGAGTTTCGTCCTTAACCGGAACAGGGGAAGTGGTTGGAGCAGCAGGTTTCTGTATCTCTTCTTGAGCCATAACTGTAAAGATATGAGAAACTAGAGAGAGAGAGAGAGAGATGGTATTTGAGAGAGAAGAGAAAGAGGTTTTTATAAATAAGAAAGGAAGAGAGAAAATGGAGGAGATGTTATGCTATGTTCTGTTTTGTGAAAAAGGCAACAGACTGGTCGGAGCTGTTGAACAGCTATTTTTCGATTATTTTTCTTAGTGGGTCCTTTTTTCTTTCCAAACGGCCGTCTTTTGCATTCTCTAACATCCAATTTGTAAACAAAATAATAACTGAATTAACAACTCTTAGTTTTTTAAAATTGTTATATTCCCTTTTCAAATTTGGATTGTTTACTTTTATTTTCTGATTTGATATTCTTATATAACAAACGACGATATAAAAAGCGGTTAACGCGATTTTTATGACAATTTTGACGGTTGCTTGTCTGAAAGTAAAATCACGGCGTTGGACTTCTACAAACAAGGTGATGCCAGTTAATCGAGACGGTATGACTACGATTTTTTTGGAATTAAGGGACATGCAGTCAATTATCACCACCACTGATCACACGATCTGTAGTGAAGGATTGCAACTGCAAATCAGGTTCTACAAATACTTCAATTTTATCTCTAAAATTAATCGAAGAAATCATATTCTCCTTTATAAGTTCAAAAACTTGTATTATCTCTTCAATTTTCCCATTCCAATCCTCATGTTTCTTTTTCAAAGCACAATGGCTGAAAACATAGGCCGTGCTATTCATGATTTTGATCTTCGTATCAATGATCCTCCTATTGCTCTTCCTCCTGCTTTGCTAGATCAAGCTATGGCAAACAATCATTTTAGCTTTATTGGTCGTCCTTTGATGCCTCGAAAAAAAAAATTTGAGAGCCATTGTTGCATCAATGCCTCACAATTGGGGAATGACTAACATAGTTTATGGCAGAATTATTGAAGGAAGAAGATTTCAATTCATTTTTTTCGTCTATGGAAAATGTACTTCTTCGAGGTCCCTGGGCATTTGCAGACTGGATGTTGGTTCTCACTCGTTGGACTCCCAATCTCACTCCTTTTGACTTCCAATTTATCTTCTTATGGGTTCAAATTAAGGGTATTTCTTTACAGTTCCTCAACCGTCAAGTTATCACATCCATTGGTAGAGCTCTTGGCTTCCTCCTTGAGGTGGACTTTGATCCTGTGAATGATTCCCATATCGAATTTGTGAGAGTGAGATTGAGTTGGAATGTTGCAGACCCTCTTAAGTTCCAACAGAACTTCCAATTTTCAATTGGTGAGAATACTTTTATGTCTCTAAGGTATGAGAGGCTTAGAGGATTATGTGTTGCTTATGGGATGTTAACCCATACTTCTGGGGCATGCTTAATTCAGAATAGTGGACCAAATCATTTCTTTGGTGATGATAGTGGTGGTGATGATGATGGACTTAATCAATCAGGCAATGGAGGTATCATAATTGAGGAGATAGATCCTAAAAAAGATTATGCAGCATAACCTAATGCACATGATCAGACTGTTACTTAGGTGCAAGAGATAATGGATGAAATTAATCAAATGGTGGATGTTAATCAAGATTAGACTGAGCAAGAGGTAGAAGTAGAGGCTCCAGGGGACATGGAGCAGGATAATGTACAAAATGTAGGTTCCGGTGAATGGGATATGGATCTTGCATCATATTTTTTCTTCAATGAAAACATAAAGGAAGTAGCAAATGTGATATCTAGGAAGAGAAAACTTATGGCAGAAGACGTCCATGGAGTTCTTACTAAGGGTGAAGGACCCTTTGCATCAGTGATTACTTATGGACCTGAGGCTAATGTGAACAAGAATCAAACCAAAGGCGCGGTGGACCCGGTACCACCACCAACCCCATGAAGATAATAAGTTGGAACTACAAAGGGTTGGGTAATGGCCTCGTAGTTCGACATCTAAAGGAGATGAATAGGAAAGATCTCCCAAATATCATTTACCTGATTGAAACAAAACAACAATCTGCTTATGTGGAAAAGATAGTAGCTGAATTAGGTTTCTCTAGTAGTTTTATTGTTCCTCCTATAGGTTTAGGTGGATGTTTAGTAGTTATGTGGAAATCTTATGTATTTGTTTTTGTTTTATTTTCATATTCCAATCTTGTAGATGTTCATGTTCAAAGTATGAAAGTTCTTTTTATTTTTCTTATGTGTATGGACATCCAAATCAAAATTTAAGACATTTAACATGGTCAAAATTACAAGATATTGCTATAAATAGGCAGGGAGCCTGGATTGCTATAGGAGATTTCAATGAATTCAGATTTAACACTGAGAAACATGGTGGTTCTATTCGGGCAGAGAGATCTTTTGCAGCTTTTAGACATTTGTACACAGTTTGTAATTTTGAGGATGTTCAGTCTATGGGAAACATATTCTCTTGGCATGGCAAGAGAGGCAATCATCATGTGTATTACTGTATAGATAGGGTTGTAGCTAATTCAGAGGCTTACTCTTTATTCCCAGTAATGTCTGCTGAGTTTTTAGAGTTAGGAATAAGTGATCACAGACATGTTGTTTCATCCTTTGAAATGGAATAGATCTTACCAAATAAGTTTTTCAAGTTTGATGGCAGATTATCATCTAAAACTGGATTCAGAGATGTTCTAACTTCATGTTGGTCTAATACAACTGGACTTTCTTGGTCAGATAAAATAGCTCAAAGTAGATCAACTATATCTAGATGGAAGAAAAGTAATAGATGTAACTCAGCAGAAGAAATAGTCCGGCTCAAAAGTCGACTAAATGTTTGTATTATGAATGGGGAATCTACTCACATGATCAATAAACTAAGAGGGAAGCTAGGCCAAGCATACCGGAATGAAGAATAATTTTGGAAAATTAAAAGTAGGAATAATTGGTTGAAATGTGGGGATAGGAATATAAAATTTTTCTTTGGTGCTGCAAAGACAAGAGTAGCAAGAAATAAAATTTCAGCTATTAGAGATCAAAATGACAATGTGCATAGAACAAGCTCAGCAATTGCAAAAGTAGTTGTTGATCATTTTAAAGATATGTGTAAGAGTACTTATCCTGATATACACATTCATGATACTGTTTTTGAAGGCTTTTCCCCTAAAGTCTCTTCATATAAGAACAAAGATCTTATCAGACCTGTGTCAATAGCTGAAATTAAATATGCAGTTTTCTCTATGGCTCCTGATAAAGCTCCTGGACCCGATGGTTTCACAGGTGAGTTTTATCATAATCTATGGGAAGATATACAACCTCATCTATGTGTTATGATCCTTAACTTCTTCAATACTGGTATTATGGAAAAGTGCCTGAATCATACTAACATTTGTTTGATACCAAAAGTAGACCATCCATCAAGTATGAATGAATTTAGACCCATCTCACTTTGTAATGTTAGTTATAAAATCATAGCTAAGATCTTAGTTAATAGACTGAAGCATATCCTCCCCAATATTGTCTCTGAAGAACAAGCAGCATTCGTTCCTAACCATATAATTACTCATAATGTCCTAATAGCCCAGGAATTACTTCATAGTTGAAAGGTACGGAGAAGGTGCTCTAATTCCTTTATGGCTATTAAAACTGAAATTTCCAAGGCAAATGATAGATTATAATGGAGCCTTTTAGAAAATTGTTTAAGAAAAATGGGATTTCATACTATATGGATCAAATGGATTATGGCTTACATTAAGTCAGTATCTTTTTTCCATTTTAATCAATGGATCACCAAGACATTTCGTCTACCCTGAAAGAGGTCTAAGACATGGAGACCATTTTTCTTCATACCTATATATCTTATGCTCAGAAGTACTGAGTCATATGTTACAACAGGAATAAAAATCAGTAATCAAAGTCCAGCAATTAATCACTTGTTATTTGCTGATGACTCAATGTTTTTCTGTCAAGCAAATGTCTCATCTGCAACTACAATTAGGAACATCCTCTGTACTTATGAATTGGCTTATGGTCAGCAGATCAATCTTCAAAAATCAGCCATAACTTTTGGTAGTAGAGTGTTCAATGATATGAAAAATAGAATTAGAAATATATTAAATATTCACAATGATGGAGGTTATGGGAAGTAATTGGGGTTGCCTGCTCAGTTTGGCAGGAAAAATATTGATTTATTTCAATTTATAATTGAAAAAATCAAACAAAGGACAGAGGGCTGGAGTCATAAATTTCTGTCTCAAGCTAGTAAAGAAATTTTGTTAAAATCAATTGGTTTGGCAATACTAATATACTCTATGACATGTTTTCAATTGCCTAAGGGTATATGTGCATAAATAGACAAATTTGTGTCTCAATATTGGTGGAGAAATAAAGTAGACCATAGAGAAATGCATTGGATGACCTGGAATAGGATTATTGTACCCAAATGTGAAGGGGGTTTAGGTTTTAGAGATATTGAGTTATTCAATCAGGCTTTGTTAGCTAAGCAGTGTTGGAGATTGATTAAATATCCAAACTCTTTATTAGCTAAAATTATGAAAGTTCGTTATTACTCAAGGAAATCTTTTATAACAGCCTCTGATGGAAGACAAGTTCATTTGGTTGGAGATCCATATTAGCAGGCAAAGAACTTAAAAAAAAAGGACTTAGAGTATTAGTAGGTGATGGCAATAACACTAGAATTTGGGAAGACAACTAGTAACAATTAAATCCACTTAGACCTCCTAGAAAGAAAGACTAAGTTCCTGGTCATATCACCATGGTTTCTCAATTAATTCATTCTGGCATAGGCTCGTGGAACCAAGACTTAGTGACCCAATTAATATGTGAAGAGGATCTACCCATAATATTAGCAATTAAACTAACTAGATATCAATGTCTTGATGTTATTGGTTGGCACTATACTAACAAAGGTGAATATAGTGTTAAGTCAGTGTATTAGGTTGGATCTCATGTTAATAATCGCAGGCTAGATGAATTCCAGAATGATGTTAATAATTTGCTAAAACAACAAGTTTGGAAGTGTAATATTCCTCCTAAAATCAAACATTTTCTCTGGAAAGTCTTGTCTAATATCATTCCCATAGGATCTGAACTGGTTAGGAGAAAGTTAACTCATCATGGATTGTGTTTAAAATGCAATCAACCTGAAACTTTAGATCATCTGTTTTTTATGTGTCCTGAAACTAATTTTGTCTGGCATAATATTAATTCTGCATCGTTAAACCTCACAAATTCATCTCTTTCTTTTGAAGATAAATTGACATATTTGTTAGTTTGGAATCCATTAATTACTAACCAAGTTTCTCGATATTTACCACTGCATATTCTGTGGTGGTTGTGGAAAGATCGAAATCATTTATTGTTTAGACAGAAAAAGCTAGCTTGGGAATCTCTTATACATAATGCAAGTCAAGATGATGGAATATGGATAGAGGCTCATCCAATTGCATCAAAGCTTCACACATCCACAACAAACCGCAACTAATGGACATTATTCTCGGACTGGTTGGAGCAGGCCAAGGCCACAGTGGACAAAGAGTAACTATGATGCTAGATTTAACTCTACAACCGGATCAGCCACAGGGGGGTGGATCATAAGAGATGGCATTGGTACATTTAGACGTGTTGGACAAGCTCAGTTGAAATCTGTAAGTTGTGCCCTTGGAGTGGAAATACAAGCATTAGTTATGGCTATGCAATAAGCTTGGATTAGAGGTTACAAGAAAGTTTTTGAAGGATATAATCAAATATTAAACAAACCTATTAAGGGAGAACAAGTATCATTTGGTTTGGAAAATTGGATAAGAGATGTTTATTGGTGGTCAACAAAATTTGAAGAAATTGAGTTCGGATGAATAGCAAGAAGCTTTAACAGATGTGCTGATTCATTAGCAAGGAACCAATTAAGATGCTATTCTACATACGTTTTCTATTGTATTTCTCCTTTCTTTCTACACTCTTTGTTATATGATGATGATGTACATTGGTGCTATTAATGGTATTACCGTATTAGTTATGTTAAAAAAAAAAAACGAACGACGACATATTTCTGTTTTTTTTTTTTACTTTCATATGTATGTTATTTATTATATTAATTTTTCTAACCCTAGCATAATCTTGAGTGGTTTTTACTCTTTTCCAAGAACTCAAAACAAAAAGATATGTAAACCTAATATCAAGGGAGTTATGTTTTTCATACTAGATAACTAAATAAGAGAAGAAAGATAGTTATGTTTTATTTTTTCTGAGAAGCAGAGAAAATGACTTAAAATTTTTCATAAAATGAAACAAAAAGTTTGAAACATATCAACAATGAATAAAGTTTATCTAAAGAATAGTAAAACTACCGGTTACACACAAATAAAATATTTAAAAAATATGCAGTATAATAATTTTTTTTTTGAAATTATTTTAAATTTAGGGCCGAATTTTGAAGTTTAGCGCATATTTTTGAAGTTTTGTAAGATTTGTTGCAAACTTTCAAAAAATTTCTCACAAATTATTTATTATCATCAATACTAATAAATATTATATATTTTTGAAAAATAAAGATAAAATATTAGTTTTTCAAATTTAGTATATAGCTGATTACTTTTTATTATTTAAATATATTCTATTATTTTTTCATAATTTTTCTTTTTTAGAATAAAAAGCGTAATTTTGGGGAAGAAAATTTGTTAATTCAATTTTTTTTTCTCTTTCTTTCTTTGCATCTTCGGTAGATGTGACACCAAAAAAATAGAGAAACGGGAGACGACCACATGTTTTAAAAACCCTCACATCTAATGTATGTATAGCTTCCTAGTGATTTCTGTAAAAACGAAAATATGAGCACACAAGAGATTTAACGAGGTTCAACAATATGTCTATATCCTCAAACCAATCACTAGAGATTTATTAGATAAACTTTCAACAAGATCTTGCCTAATGGAATTATTCGACACTAAGACACTCCTTAATTCGACACCAATCAATCTCTATCCTATAATGAGACACATACGTCTCTAATACAGATACAAGAATCAGAACACTTAGGTTTTCTCCTAATTCTATCCTTGATCTAAAATACCTCGTGATTCAGAAGGTAACACACTAGTTTAAGTGTCTCACACACCCGATCTGTACCTTTTTCCATAGACCGATCTTCAATAGATTGAGCTTTTTCTTTTCTGAGCGGCTAACCTAATTTGACTCATATATCTTATATTTATAGCATCCAAGACGCATCAACTTCCAATGTTCACCAAATATTTAGATATGAGAATATCTCAAATAGATATGAAAATATCTCAAATAGATATGAGAATATCTCAAATCTCCTTTTCCTTAATGAGAATATTTTCTTTTCTTTATATTCTCATTAAATCTNTTAAATCTTCAACGCCACATACACTACAAGAAAAAGTAGTATTGATAGCACTCCACGATAGCGCGAATTACTG
>OVBE01012082.1:0-13669 GCA_900406425.1 Iberis pinnata
AATTGACAATATATTACCAAAACATAAATTGAATTTATTGATTCGAATTAAAATAATATATATATATATATATATATATATATGTAAATGTATATTATTCTAATATTTATTACAATTATTTATCTAATTTATTGCTTAATTTTAAATGTTATACGGTTGAGTTTATGTAACAAAATNATTTAATATATAATGTTCATTTATTTAATTTATTGTGTAGTTATTCTTAACATGTGTTTTAATAAAAAAATCAACAATAAATAATTATTTCGTATATTAAAATATTAGAAAATTGTAACAATAAGTGGGTAATATCACAACAATAATGTATTTGTAAGATATTATTTTTCATAAACGTATGCATATTGTAGGTATTATTGAATTCATATACAATTAACAAATTGTATTCAAAAACAGTAAATCATAATAAATAAATAAAAATTAAATTGAATTTGCTAAACACGATCAAAACAGTTAAGATATTTATGTAAGTATCTATTATCCAAATATATAGGTGATAATTTAATCTATTTTATTGTTTTGTTAATATAATATTAGATTATAAATGTATTATTTTTTATATTAAATTAGAAAAATATAAACGATTTTACGGTTGAGATAAATATGGAAGGTTTTCATAATTTTTTTTTATATTTGTGTTATTTTAAAATTTTCTATTAAGTTAAAGGGTTTTCCGAACAATGCGCTACTAAAATCAGGAGTTAAAATATTATTTTTTAAAATAAATAATTGCATTCAAAACTATAAATATATTTTGTAGTTATTATATTTTTTAGTTTGATTATTATTATTCAAATTTTAAGATCTTTACAGTTAGAAAATATTTTTTAAAATATATTCTATTACAAAATATTTTTATTGACATTTATAGTAATATGGAAATTTTATTTTTAAGAAAATATTTTTTAAAAATATAACCACAAAATTCAAAAAGTTTTTAATAAAAATATGAAAATATCTGAATTTATTAAATCGAATCTTAAAAATTGAATTTTTGTTAAGATAATATTTGATTATAAATATATTGTTTCCTTATACATCATATTAGAAAAATCTACATTATTTTACGATTGAGGAAATTATGGAAATAAAAAAATCCAGATTATTATTATATTTCGAATTCTAAATATTTTATACTATTATAAGTTTATACTAAAAATTCTAAAAAATCTAGATTATTATTATTGGTTAATTGTAAGTTTCTTAAAACTAAGTGCATTAAAAACTATATGTTAGTATGTAGTTATATCTATAATATTAAAATTGTGTTTAATTCTTTTAGGATAAAATCCATAAATTATAAAAAATTTAAAAAATACATTTATAGAACTTTATAATATTGTAAAAATTATTAGATGAAATATTATGTATGTTAGTATGTAATTAAATCTTTTAATATTAAAATCAATAAAATCTGAAAATTTTAAAAAACAACGGAACCAATGGATCGAACTCAGGGCCACAAGACCAGAATAGGAAGCCTTTGCTATCTGCACTGATTCATGTTATTGTTATTTTGAATGCCAACAAATATAAATATATAAAAAACGTCGATCAGAAAATCATAAAATGAAAATTTCGTGGATCGAACCCCGACCTCCTAATAAATTTCGGGTCATACCCGATCCGACCCTTGGATCCGCGCGTCTCTTGAAGTGTTCTGACTATTTTGCCCTTAAATCGATTTTTTTGTTTGTTCTTTGAAATATTAAATTACAATGGCAAATCTTGTAATATACCACATGCCATTAAGGTTATTTTCATATGTGTTTTCAATTTTAATAGTATAGATTTCCAACATTTATTACTAATAAAGTGACATTTTAGTTTCAAAATTAGTTAATAGATTGATTTGCCTCTAATGGGAAAATAAAGATGTTACAGGTTTGTTGTATTATAAAATTGGTTATAGATGATCTTTAATAGTTTGCTTCGACGTGAGATCTGATAAATTCATTTTTATTAATATAAATGTAAACGACATGTTTGAAGACTAATATACTTGGATTTTGACCAATTACAAAGGTGAATTACATATTTATTGTAGACATCGGTATGATAAAAAATTTGTGGGTTCTAGAAGATACTAAAAAACATATATAGTCAAATTAGTATGTTTACTGACTCCTGACTCCTTTATGGAAGAATATAGTCGATGAGAACCTGTTTTATTAACTCATGCCGGTGAATTTATGTTCTCATTGAGAGATCGGTCAAGTCCTTTCTATGTTTACTACTATAGTTTCGAGAAGAAAAAAAACTTTTACAAAAGTGGAAATTAAAGGATTTCAAGAGCTTCCGTATCGAAGAATTCGAGTGTTTCCCAATTATATCGAGAATATTTAGTTAATGTAAGTGACTTAATAACTTTGCGATTATGTATTCGATTTAGACTTATGATTGTTTGGATATTAACTTACTTTTTATCGGACAACTCTTGTTTAGGAAATCCATACACCATAATATTATGGATATTCTCAAAAATAACACATTTTATTAGGGTGTGTTTTAAAATTAACACATATATTCCCAAAATTATCCTAAAAATACCAAAAAATATTTGTTTATTTTAAAAATACCACAAATTTAAAATAGTTTTAGAATGTCAAATTTAAACTCTAAACTAAATCCTAACTCCTTCAAAACTAAATTCTAAACTCTAATAAGTGAATCCAAACACAAAATTTAAAGTCCTAAACTTTTAAACTTCAATTTTTTATGTTTGTGGTATTTTTGGAAGAAAAATATTTTACTTGTATTTTTGTAATAATTGGGAATGCGTAGTATTTTTTAGAATATGAGAGCATCTTCATTGAGAGTTTCTCACATAGAGATTCTCAACATACATATATGTGTAAGTATATAAAAATATTATTATTTAATTATGAGTATCTCAAAAAGCTGTTGAGTGGATTTCTCACTTTTTTTTAAGTACCTATATATATATATATATTGAGAACTCCAATAAGAGAAACTCCCAATAGAGGTACTATGATTTTGCTTTTGTGGTATTTCATTAAATTATTCAATAGATTACATAATATATGATTTTTCGTAGTTTGAAAAAAAAATTACAACAACAAAGCCAAGAACCAAAAAAAATCGGTGATTTGTACACCATGTTTCATATCATAGTAAAACTATATATTCTTACAACTATACAAGTTTAATAATAATTATTACATTGGCATATATTTAAAACAACGTAGTCCATCTTCGATAAAAGTCTATTGACTTATATCAGTAATTAAGTATTGGGCCTAAACACGTAAAGTCCATCTTCAAAATCAAAGAAAGAATAAAGCCGTCGTAGGTTCTTCTAGGGTTTGATATTTTGAAACATGTCGAACTCTCAGATTCTATCCATCATCACACGACATGGAACAAAATCATCAAAATCTGTAAGAACATACTTAGACACTACCCCTATTGATATTCTTAGGGATATATTCTCTCGAGTACCCGCGAAGTCGATAGCTATAGGTTTCGTTGCGTTTCAAAGTTTTGGGCATCAATTCTAATTTCATTGTCTGATTTCACTAAATTATTTCTTAGGATGTTATTCAACTATGGATTTTAAATCAACAACATTTGATTTATAATCTAGTGTTATTCAATAGTTGATTTTAAATTCTATTTTAAAATATAGTGTTATTGGTTATAGTATTTGAAATTTGTTCATTAATAGAATTTGAAATCTAGTGTTATTCGATGAATAATTTTAAATCAAATTTTAAAATCCAGTGTTATTCAAACCACAACGAATTTCTAAAATCTTTGTATTTTAATGGATTTGAAATGACTTGTGGTATCAGAGCGCGCTCGAAGATAAAGATATAATGTTGGCCTTACAAAACCTTTTTGGTCCAAATTAAATAGGATTACGTTATCCAATATATGTTAATGTATTTTGAACAACATTACTAACTAAAACATTATAACTTAAATTTTAACGAACTAAAATCAAACATAGTAATATATTCACCGACTATATAATATCTAGAAAATTTAAGATAAAACATTGAAATAAAAAAATTATACTTAAATGATTTTAAAACGAAATATTTTTATAGTTTAATATAATATCTTACAAATTTTAGCTTTCTAAATTCATAGTAACGTTTCATAACAATATTTTTAGGGTTAATTTGTTGAAAACCTTTTGTTTCAGTAAATTAGCTTAATATACATATTTGTGTATAATTAGATTGTTAGGTAATAATATGCAACTGATATCTCCACACAGCCCTTGTGTGTAGTCTATTCGCGCAAGTGTGCAGTCCACTCGCGCAAATGTGCATACATGACTTCATGTCTTTCTCTCTCTTGTTTGTTTTTTTCACCCATTTCATTTGTTTTTAAAGATTAACATTTTTAATTCAAATAATCCAATTATAAAACCTTACTTAAAAACACACATTTTTTATGAATCTAACATGACTAAAATTATTTAAAACGGATTTATATTTGTTAAATGGTGAATAGTAAAATTTTTTTAATACAATATTAACCCAGGAATAGTCGGACTACTGAACATAATAGTCGGACTACTGGAAAAAATAAAAACTCAAAACCCTAAAATATAAACCTAAAACCCTAAAATATAAACCCTAAATTCCAAATATAAACCCAAAACCCCAAATATAAATCCCAAACCAAAAATATAAACTAAAAACCCCAAAATATAAACATAATAGTCGGACTACTGAAAAAATATAAACCCTAAACCCCAAATATAAACCCAAAATATAAACACAAAATATAAACCCTAAACCCAAAATATAAACCCAAAACCCCAAAATGTTTACCCAAAACCCCAAAATATAAACCCAAAACCCCAAAATATAAACTTAAAACCCAAAATATGAACCCAAAACCCCAAAATATAAACCTAAAACCCAAAATAAAACCCCTAAATCCTAAACCCCAAAATTTAAACCCTAAACCCAAACATATAAACCCTAAACCCAAATTTCACATTTCATCCAATATTTTTCTAAACCCAATAAAAACATAAAATTTCAAATATTAAATAACAAAATGTTACAAATACAACACATATTTTTTTCTACATATAACATGACTAAAATTATCTAAAAAGGACTTATATTTATAAAATAGTGAATAGTGTCATAAACTCTAAAATATAAACCAAAAATACAAAATATAAACCCTAAACCACAAATCTAAAATATAAACCCTAAACCCAAACATCTAAACCCTAAACCCAAACATCTAAACCCTAAACCCAAACATATAAACCCTAAACCTAAATATATAAATCTTAAACCAAAAATATAGATCCAAATCCAAAATATAGACTCTAAACTCAAGAAATAAATTACTGTAATCCGTATACCAGAAGATCGTTCGTATATTCTGGAAAGGGGAATGAAAAAAACAAGCAAGTGGAAGAGAGTGAGAGTAAGAGAGAGTGAAGAGAGAGAGAAAGGGTAAAATTGAATTAATGAAAAGTTGTATAGTAAACCTAGGGAGGAGATGTCATTTTGTTAATTATATAGTATGTTATTGTTATCTAGTGCAATTACCCATATTTTTATAGATATTTAAAAAGTAAATAATAATCTAAATAACAAAAAATTAATTGTTTATATATTAATCTTATCACTTTATATATCAAACTATAATTTGCAATAACAAAATATATAAATAAAAATTTCATAACTATATCATATAATAAATAAAAATTTTGTTAAAACTTAATATTTCTCCTCGCGGAATGCGCGGGTTAGTACCTAATAATTTGATTTAAAATGTTTTCTTTTTATTTTGATTGATAAAAGGTTTATAAAAAAATATGATGCAATTGGAACTAAAAAGATATGGGCACTCTCGAAAATAGCACAAAAACTAGGTTTATTTCAAAAATACCATACACTCCCAAAAGTATAAAAAATACCACATTTTTTGTACCAAAAATATCACAAAAAATGTTTTGTTCCAAAAATACCACAAAATTTGAAATACCTTAAATTTTAAATTTTAAAACTTTAAAATTTTAATTTATAAACCCTAAGCCGTTTTTCTACTGTAGCTTTTCTCTCTTCTCTTTCCTCACCCAGCTACAGTGACGGTCTCCTTCCACTTACTCCGGCGTGTCTCACGCCGCCGTATCAAATCGTAAGTTTTGTTTCTGGCAAAAGCGTCAATCTCATCACACAAGGGTTGTCTCCAGGTTTGGTCTTTTAAGGCTTGGTTGACTGTTCGAGGTTCAATTGGGACAGTAGATGGGCAAGAGGAAGTGGTGTGAAGAGAGTATTTGTGATTGGGGCGGATGATGTTGTTTTTCCGGCGGGTTGTCATCGGGTGGTTATTAGCGGTAGTGTGAGGTTGATGCGGTGGTGGAGCGATAGTGTTTGTAGGTTGGGCTTCAGATGTGGGAATAGGGCTGGTGATTAAAGATGTGGGCTGGGTTTCAGTAGGTGGGTTTGTTGGGCCTGTTTGCGCAGCAATAGTTGGGATGGGTGGAGGATTTGGGTTTGGTGGTAATGGGCTTGAGTGATGTCGGGCCAGAGCAAGAGGGGGAGTGGGTTGGCCCAAAGGAGTTAGGGTTAGAGAGGGTGTACCTGTCTCAGGTGTTGACTACCGAGTAGTGAAAGAATCACGCGACGGTGACACCGGCGGCATAGGCGACAGTGAAGACGGTGTGAGTGGCGCAACAACAAGAATTCGGTCTGGTGGGGAAGGATAGAGTTCGGTGGGTTGAGTATCATGTGGGGAAGAGTTTTGAAGGAGTTTCCGAAAGGGAAATATTTGCTCATCAAACTGAACATGACGAGACATGTAGATTCGTCCTGTCTGTGGCTCGAGGCATTGATACGCACTCTGAGTGAGTGAGTATCCGATGAATACACACGGAGCAGAGCGATGATGAAGTTTTTTCCGAGCGTAGGGTCTGAGCCAAGGGAAGCAGAGGCACCCAAATGTGCGAAGCTTGAGGTAATTCGGTGGTTCTTCGAACAGCTTAAGATACGGCGAGGACATCTTGATAACAGCGTCGGGAGGCAGTTAATCAGGTAAACGGCAGTGGCAAACGCCTGCGGCCAATATGTGGGAGAAATTCCAGCATGGCGTAGGAGAGATAGCCCAGTTTCCACAATATGCCGGTGCTTTCTCTCTGAAATACCGTTATGCTACGGTGTATGCGGTGGGGACGTAAGGTGTGTAATTCCAGCAGCAGCTAAATGAGAACGAAGAGCCAGGTATTCCCTTCCATTATCTGAGTAGATGGTCCAATTCGAGTGTTAAATCTGTTTTCGGCGAGGGGCTTAAAGGGTAAAAATATGTCTTTCACTTGACTTTTGTTTTGGAGAGGGAAGAACCAACTGTATCGTGTGTAGTGGTCAATAAAAACAATATAGTATTTATGATTTTGAGTGGAAACAGTTGAAGAGGACCAAAGATCAGTGAATAGGATTTGTAGAGGTTTAGTTGAATGAATAGAGGAATTATGAAATGGAAGTTTATGACTTTTATTGAGACAGCAATCGGTACATAGAGTATTTTTTGTAGAAGACTGCTTTATTGGAATAGAAAAGTTTGATAAAATGGTTTTAACAATAGGTAAAGATGGGTGGCCAAGCCGATAATGCCAATCAAAGAGAGTTGGTGTTGGTGTGGTGGTGATGAAGAGAGACTGAATGGGGGATGATGTTGCTGGCCACTCATACAGTTCATCAGTCGCTTTGCCTTGGAATAATGGTGTCCCCGAGGTGAGATCCTTCACCTGAAAATGGGCAAGAAATAATTCAACCGAGACATGGTTAGTGTTGCATAGTTTATAAACAGAGATTAAATTTTTCTTGATGGTGGGTACACATAAAACATTGGACAGGTGTAAAATTATAGCCATCAAGGAGTGCTCGGATCTGGATGCTCCAAGTCATGTAGTTGATGGCGGTGAGTTTGATGATGTTAATCATGTTAACATTGAGAATTGTGTTTTGAGAGACATCAATGGTATCAGCCGATTGAGTAGTCATTGAAGATGAGTAAAAAGAAGGAGCAAAGAATACTGTTTAGAGAGAAGAGAGAAGACGGCTTAAAAAAAATAAGGTTATTGTAACATGCTCTGATACCATGTAAACAATGTGATATCTTATTAACAAAGGAGAGTGTACATATATATACAGATACATAGAATGTACTAGAGAAAAGTAATAATAGAACATTCCATATGTGTTAGCGTAATGACAGTGATTGATTTGTGATGAATCACAATCATATCCTTAACAATAATTACTTGGAAGTAGTATCGTATACTCTATTAGCCGAGAGAATTTGATGGTGGTATAACACAGAGCCTGTGACGATGAACAGAAGCATGAATACACAAGTAACTTACTTGTTAAAATCATAAGGGAAGAGAGATAGAGAACTATACCACTACAATTTTAGTTGTCAAAATCAAGTAAAGAGACGAGACCATAGAAATGGAAGTTAGGAACATTTTAGTGAAAGAGTTTATCCTGACCGAAGCATACTCGAGACAAGGCATATTCTCGATCAAGTAAGAGTCTTGTGACAAATCCGTAATGTCAAACTCTTTTAATGACGGAGTATTGATAACCAGAGATCTATCAGTTTCATCTGGCAATGACGAATTATAATTACAGTACCATAAAAACTGTAAACAAGGCACGTTGATACTAAACTTGGCCACATTGTCATTCTTGTTCCGTTTCACACTCAAATCTCTAAGAACAGGGCAGCTCGATAAGAATCTAACGAGAGAAGCCTCGTCTTCATATAACACAAAGTGAAGGTTGAGAATTCTTAGGAATGGGAGGCAAGAACAAGAAAAATCCACAAGAATTTTGTGGGATAGTTCAAGTTGGTCGAGAGTTTTGCAGCTGTATAGGCTCTTTGGAAATCTAGTTGGATTTTTGCGGACCATTTAAGCTTCAAAAACAGCCGAAAAACGCGGCGATTAACAGCTTTTTCAACCACTTTTCCAAGATCAGCATCATTAGGACACAATGGTCCGAGTTTGATAATCAAAACTTTTAAGTCAGGTGCTTTATGAAATTCCATAGACTTGTTAAGAAACCACCAAACACTCTTTTTGCTTTCATCATCACCATCGTTAATATTATTTTCTTCTTCGAACTCAAGCCAAGGTAACAATGTCTAGATAAAACGCAATCGTTTAGATAAATCATGGTGCGTACTGTCTTTTATCGGTATAGACATCAATATCGTCACAAGCAAATCGTCGGGTAAAGCACTGATCATGTCTTCACGAACTACCTCTGGCATCTTACAAAACCCTAAAGAATTGATCAGGCGTAAGCAAAAGATAAATATATATGCAATAACTAATTAGGATCGTGTATATATATATATATATATATATATATCCAAAAATATATAACTTAAATATTTCCTTACATATATTTTTTGTATTTCCTTTTTTTTCTAGCAAATTCGGGTTGATATAATATCTAGCTATTGTTAGACCATCTCCGTCAGAGAAACAATAGTTTCGTAACTCATTTTTAATTTCTTTTTATATTTAAATTTTTGTTTAAAATACTTTAAAATCTTTTAAAAAATGTTTTTTTCATAGGTGAAGAACCAAAAGGTTCTTAAAACAAAAATCACAAACCAAACTTTATTATATACATTGTGGAAAGCTCAAGTTGTAGATTATATACTAAATTACCAATCCACATACCCACAGATACATACATAATGAATAGTTTAGTGAGAGATAGATGTGTAGTTTTTATACCTCATGAGAGATGAAAATGTCTGGAAACCCGTAGTCAACAAAAGCTTGATATGAGTAGTAGATGCAGTCATGTAAATATTACATATCAGAGAAAAAAGATAACACTACGAACTTGCGAAGAAAAAGGTGCTAAAACCAATCACCAGATACTTAAGAAATCCAAAAAGGCAAACGAGAAGAAGGACCAACCTATCCGAAGTCACAAATAAGACAGGTAGGCAACGCTCATTTGCACCTAGAGCTATTATTCTCCACACAAGATTGTCATCGTACATTGACGCTGAGACTGTTGAATCATGAGTTTGAATAGCAGTCTTTAAGGTTTGAATGTTGTTTAAGACAAGCTTAGGCTGCCAAGTGAACCAAGAAAGTAAACCACAACTTCCAAGCAACCAATTCAATTTATCTCAGGAGCAAGCTGCTGGCAGTGACCACACCTAAAGAATATAAAAAAACTCATTGAAGATATTTGATCAATTGATGCAAAAAAATCAGAAAACACAACACACTAAATCTATTGAAGAAAATTGGTCCTATCCAAATCACTAAAACAACACGAAGATTGAAAAAAATTAGAAGACTAAACGGGACTTAGCTTGTCCAACCCTTGAAGACCTGATAATTCGAGGAGGAGGAAGACGATTCCTTTTCCTTTGATCTTCAACGACCCTTAGCCGCCATTGATTATGATCTCACTGCGAAAGTAACGGTTCACATCACCTCCTGCAACAATAATCATTTACATATGCTCTTAATTTCGTTCCAAAGTTGACACGTGGCAGTTAGAATAGATTTTTTAAAATCCTTTCTTCTTTTTTCTTCACATTTTTCATTTATTTATTTTCCTACGAAATTCTTAAAATCCCTTTAAGACACTCCAATAGATTTCCCAAAATAAAGGAAACAAACCAAATTATTTGAATCCTAAACCATACCACATTATAAATTATTCAAATGAAATAAAAATAATACTGATTAAAACTGAATCGGAATCCGAGTAACACAAAAAAATTGAATAAAATTATCTAAATTAACCAAACCAATCAAATCCTTTAAGAAATAATATGAGATAAACATATTTTTCATGTATCATGTGGATATATATCGGTAATAGATTTAGATTACATTGCTTAAGATAGTCTTTTTTCTTGTTAAAAGGAAAAATATAAAAATGAGAAATGTTTTACATAGCTTTTGAAAAAGCTTAATTAGATTCCTGGACCCCAAAAAAACGCTAACAAGTCCAGTAAGAATAAACGTGGAGGAAATTTGGTTTTGGAAACTAAGTGTAATTAGTAAACCATAAAGACATGAGCTCTTGGGATTAGTCTTCTCATGCGTCTTCTACCGGAGGCGGAGTACTATGAGCTGAGGATTCCTGCTTCTTCTACCTTGGATCCTCCAATCCAAGATTTTGAATACTGTTGCCACCAAGCTACCTTGTGGGATACCTACTAAATCCCAAAGAGGGCCACCATCAATCCAATTATCAAACCAATAACTTGTGGCGTTGCCATTCCAATCCTGCTTCTCAAGAATCTTCGAGCTAAATCCCTGAAACTTAAAAAGAGTCTTCCATGTAGAAGAGTCACTCTGAAGTGGGTCAACTGTCCAGAAACTTCAATTGTTGAGCTTGAAACTCTTGATCTTGACTTCGAAAATATGAGCCAAATGAGCTTAAGCATCAGAGTTTTGTTCCAAGTATTTAAGCATCGAAATCCAAGTCCTCCTTCTTGTTTTGGTAAGATAATGTCTGCCCAAGCTACCTTTGCACCACCCTTCTTCAAGATATCATCAAAACATAGAATTCAAGTCCACAATTTTTGGATAATCTGCAAACAATTTACCGGGAGTAAGAAAACGGAGAACCAAAAATTTTAAAATATTGTAGATGAAAGTCTTGATTTATTGGATCCTTCCTGCAAAAGAGAGATTTAATAGTCCAGTGATTAAATTTAACTGAAATGGAATCAATTAATGGCGACTACTCATATTTTCTCAATTTTCTATGCAGAAGACGAAGCCCCAAATATTTAAATGGAAATGAACCCAAAGTCATCCATGTAAATGGTGTCTCACGTGGAGACACTCGTGGTATATATTGCTGACTTTTGCCTATTCATTTGGAGGCCATAGATGTTTTGAAAATGCTCCAAAGTGTTTATTATTTCTTTTTCAGATGACGGCTCTCCGTCGAAGAGAAAATTACATCATCCGCGAAAGCCAAATATGAAAGTCGCATGTGTTTGGCCTTAGGATAATAGCCTATTAGGCATGTGTTATAGTTGGAGCCTAACAATTTCCCGTAGAAATTCATCGCAATCACAAAAAGCAAAAGGGAGATAGGGTCTCCTTGGAGAAGACTTTTTTTACCCTTGAAGAAACCACATGAGGTACCATTGGCGTTGACTGAGAAAACGGTGGTGGATATACATTGTTGGATCCAACCTATTAATCTAGGAGGAAACTCCGCATGAGATAACACCTTCAAAATGATCCCATTTTATTGAGTCGAAAGCTTTGCGCAAGTCTACTTTAACAAATTTCTCTCTTGGATAACCCAACTTGATTAAAGCCTCTAACCATTTTATTGTTAAAGTAGACTTCCACAAAGCTTTCGACTCAATAAAATGAGATTTCATTTTGAAGGTGTTATCTCATGCGGAGTTTCCTCCTAGATTCATAGGTTGGATCCAACAATGTATCTCCACCACCACTTTCTCATTCAAGAGCAAGATACCTAGCTTTCAAAGGTAGAGCTAGCATTGAATTATCAACAATCCAAAAGACTCAGAACTTTCAGAAACAAATCAATCAGCAATGAGTAAATTCATATTTTGTTCATATTTAGGTGGTGATTGGTAAATGCTGTGGATTTATATTTCTTGCTGTAGAAAGTTGGTTGTAGGAATTATTGCTGTAGCTTTTTTTTTTTTTTGCTGTAGGATTTTGGCTTTAGAAATCTTGGTTGTATGTTTTCAAAATAAAATTATGATTGGCAAATATCAGTACTGTAGGAGTTTTTGCTCTGCATAACCAAAAAAATATTGAAAGCTTAAATACTAGTGTTCTAGACTTTTTGCTCCGCAGAGCCAAAAATAAACAAAATGAAGTATATTGCTTTAGAAATCAAAAATCTCCATAGAGCTTAACTGGTGAAAATTTAATGCTTTAGAAATCAATATGGCTATGTGGAGATTTTAAAGCACTTACCAATCACTACCTTAGTTTAACATTAATGCAAGAGATCCATATATAGAGGTAGATATATAAAAATGAACAGTAGTTTGTTGGTAATAATATAAACGAGTAGCTAAATCACTGAAAACTAGTGTAATAAGTAGATAGTTATTGTATAAAATGTCAAATATGTTGTTTGGAATAATATCATTTTTTAAAAATAAAGTTATCTTTCAAACTAAAATTTTGAAAATAAATTTTTTTTTTTTGCATAATTTCATATTTATTTACGGGTTTCTTTATTATTGTGTTTGTTATGCATTTTTATATTTTATAAAAAAAACTTATTATGAATTTAAAATTTATTTTGTGAGTTTAGTTTACGTCTTGTTTTGTTTTATGATGTAGTAGAAGGGGAGACATGACTTAATATGTTATTTAGAATTTAAGTCAATTAAGTAAATTAAATTAAAAAATTCGTGTATATTATGAGAGGGCTAAATGAGGAGTAAGTAAAACTTAATTTTATATATTACTAGAGTTTTACCCGTCCTACGGGCGGGTCTGTGTAAATGATCGGGTTACAAACTATATTATAAACAAAAATTAAAAAATATTTTAAACAACTGAAATGTGAAAACTAATTAAACAACTAAATAAACTGTCAAAGTTGTAGCATATGTATATTTAAATGGATATATATATATATAGTATATA
>OVBE01012083.1:1485-13668 GCA_900406425.1 Iberis pinnata
CTTTCAGTTACTAACTTGTGTTTGATTACTAAAATATATATATATATTATTAAATAATGTGTTTTGATCTATCAATTCTTGTTATTACATATTTAAAAACATTTATTTTCATCTATAAATATAAATATATATATATATATATATTTTTATTATTATTATTCTTGAAGTCCAAAAAATTATAAAATTTTGCTTGAACTTGTGAATGACGAGTTAAAATCAAAAGGCTATATGATTAGATTATTTGAAAATCCTGGCAAGCGAAGAGTGGAAGAAAAATTAAATGGGAGTCAGAAAATAAAAGTAGAGTTGACTATATGCGAAATTTATGTCAATATAATAATATATTAACCAGCGGCACGAATTATACATAGTAAATAATTTACTTACTAATTTTTATTTTATAGGAATTTGGAAAAAATGGAAAATTTGTATGAGTGTTACAAAAAAAACCTCTTCTATTCAAAGATCGACTCGACCAAATTTTTGGTGAACATGATCTGGAGAAAGATGACTATTTTTCGCCACACACACAATGCACACATATGTCATAAACACTTGACGATGAATTAAGTGATGATGATGACTCGAAAGATAATGAGTCTCAGTTTTCCATAGAGCTAACATGTGATGATGATGGATTTCCATGTGCTTGTCAAGCATCTCTCACTGCTACTAGAGAACATGTACGAAGTCCCCCGTCCCGCCCAAATAAATCAAACTTTCGTGTTCGAAAATCTACTTCTAAACATCCAAATAAAAAAATAATCAACTTTGAGAGACAAGTTCAAAATGGATTTGAACGTCTTGATGAGTCTCGAACAAGCTTATTAGATGTTTTACAGTCACGATATAGCTCAAAAGCAACTTTTGGTGATGCTTTAGCTATTTTAGAGACGTTGAATGTTGAACCAATGGGAAAATTCTGGTGGGAAGCAAATGGGTTGTTGATGAACGACGAAGATGTGCGTGATGGATTTATGAGGTTACAGAGTGAAGATAAAAAAATTCATTTTTGGGAGAGGCTAAGTGGAGTTGATAGATATGATTATCCATGTGATGTTATCAATTTGAGGAGTACTAACTCTGCAACTCCTTCCCTTCCATCTACACATTCACAAATGACATGAATAAACACTAATGCTTCCTCAAGTTACTGTCCTGGATTTGGAATGTTTGATGCGGGTTCTTCAGGGACTACTTTCTCATAGTTGTTTGGAATTGTTTCACCTAACATAACATGTATAGCTAAAAGTAACTCACATTAGATATTTATCATTATTTTTGTTAAGAAACATTAGCTATTTATTATTATTTTCTAATAATGTTTATAGCCCAAAAACTCTATTTTTTAGAAAATAAAATAATCATTTGCTATGTTTTTTATTAAATAAAATTTACTTTCTTATATTGAATTGTTCTAATATTTTATCTCATCTTTTTAATTTTTCAATTTTTTCATATTGCAAAACTACATTTATGCGGAATTGAAAAATTTATTGGATGAAAAAATTATGGAGTTGTTGTTGCTGGAAGAAGATGAAATTTTTAAACACCCACATCTATCTTGTGTTGGAATACTATGGGAGTTGTTTTTGTAAAGAGCCAATGAATCAAGCCAAAGGCAAGGGATGACGCATAATTTGAGAGCAAATCTACGAACATGAGATCTCATGTCAAATGCTTGTGAGAATAAATTCAATTGCGTTTACATGCCTGTGTAAGATATTAAAAGAAAGATATAGCTTACAAGACACAAAAATATGTCTATTGACGAGAGTGTTGCAATATTTTTCATTCTTTGTAGACAAAATGACACTCAAGGTGATCTTGTTTTAAGATTTGGTCATGCACAAGAGATAATATGTCAAAAATTTCATGAAGTTCTTTGAGCAATGGAACGAATGGCTGTAGATTACATACGAACCAGAAAAACTCAAGAACTTGAAGCTATAACAAACCGTCTTGAAGGAGATAAACGATATTGACCTTATTTTAGTGGAGATATTGGGGCGTTAGATGGAACTCATGTGCATGTTATGGTAACTCCATGACGAGAATCTATTTGATTTATTACTCGAAAAGGAACTTCAAGTCTCAATGTCTTAGCAATGTGCGACCTAAAAATGCTTTTGACATATTGTTTTGTTACTATATATTTAAATCTATTTATATTGTTTTATACACAAAGTTATAAAACTAGATAAATTAGTTTGCTAAAAAATCAAACCTATTTAAAAAATTTTAAATGTTATATCATATATATTTAAACCTATTTAAACTATTTTATACGCATGGTTATAAAGATGGATAAACTAGTTTGCTAAAAAATTCAAACTTATTTAAACCTTTTTAAATGTCATATAATATATATTTAAACCTATTTATATTTTTTATACACAAAATTATACAACTAAATAAATTAATTTGCTAAAAATTCAAACCTATTTAAACTTTTTAAATGTTATATAATATATCTTTATTTATATTGTTTTATTCACAAGGTTATTGTTTTATTCACAAGGTTATTCAAAAATACTATAAACTCTCAAAAGTTCCCAAAATACCATTAAATTGGTTTTTCCCAAAAAGTAACACAAAATAAAAGCGGATTTTAAGGGTTTATAATTTAAAATTTTGGGTTTGGGTTCACTAATTAGAGTTTAGGGTTTAGAATTGAAAGTTATGTGGTTTAGTATATGATAAACATGATTTTTTGTAGAATTCCTACCTAGCAAGTAATCCTAGATCACTCAATAGTCGTTGTAATCGTAGGTGTCAAATCCAGTTCGGGATGCAATTAACTCACTAATTCTATTAGAATCAAATTCATTCTAAGTAATTCAAAGTTTGATTGGGTTCATTAATTAAAAGCGTGCATATATTGAAAACCGACAAATGATTAAGCTAAAAAGATAATAAAGATTGAACTAAGAATGTAATGATAAAAAACTAAACAAACGGGCAAATGTAATCGACCCGAGTGATCAAATGATATCCTAAGATGCTCAATGCTAACATAAACAGTTAATCCTTGGTCTAAGATTGCCATGAATAGACTAATCCACTATCGTGACACTACTCATTTTCCTAATTATGCGATTAAAACAATCTCTTGGCTAATCAACAAAATTAAGAAGCATTGAGCTATAATCTATGAAAAACCACTAAACTAACTAACACAATATCTTGGATAGGCCTCATTTAGCATTCAATTTATGGTTCGGGAATTTTATCGAGCACCTTCCGGGCGCAATTCATCCTAAGGTCTAAACTTGATTGATCAATTCAATTCTAACATTAAGAACATTAATTGAATGAGGATTTAAGAATTATAAGTCCTAAAGATCTAATTCCACCATCTAATCACCCTAATCTACCTAGCCCATTTGTTTATTTAGAACTACTCACTAGCCATTAGGAAAACACAAATTCCAAGAGTAGAATTATGTTTAACCATGATTAGATTCAATGGAATACAAGAAATTAAACAAAGAATCAAAGAAGAACTAAAATCAAACTCAAAAATAGAATGAAAGGTTTACTAAGAGTTTTTGAGAAAAACTTAGATGATGAGAAATTAGGTTTACAAAAACCTTAAAATAGTTTACTTTTTTTTTCTTTTTGGGCTCAGTATCGGCCGGTTTGACCGATACATATGTCCGATACGTTTCCTTCACAATTCGTATCGGCCGGTTCAAACCGGTACACACTGGCCGATAGGTGTGTATCGGGCGATGTGTACCATTTATACATGCTCGATATGCTCCATACGTAGTCTGTATCGGATGGATTCAAACGATACACCATGGTTGATACAGGTGTATCGATTGATGGATATCGGGATACTCTCTTCAGAACTTGTATCGTCCAAAAGGGCCGATACAAGTGGTCGATACTTCTGTCCTCATTGCTTCGTTTTGCTCCTTTTGACTCTTATCTTATCGGTTTGACTCCAATTGAGCTCCGTACACCTTAAGTACCTGAAATATGTAATAGAATGCAAAATGCAACCTAAACTAGTCTAAATGCAAGTGAAACTAACTAATATGAAAACTAAACCAAAGTCTAAATTGGTTAAAAATACAATACATCAATTCCCCCAAACTTGTCCTTTGCTTGTCCTCAAGCAAACCGCAAATGAAAGTAAGCGAGAGAGGTTTAAAGATGGGAACCTCAGAGCCAAGAGATTAAGCAAGAGCCTAGTGAACTAACATCTAAAACGTGATACATCATCAATCCCGAACTAATATATTTACTCGTCAAATCATTCATGTATCTTCACTATCCGTTCTATTACTAAAGGTAAGCGATCCACCTATGTAGTCTAAATCATCTTCCTACATTCAATTAATTTCACAAGTGAAGCATGCTCAAATGATAATCTTGACGGGTTTAATTGGTAAGGTTGAAAGGGGATTCCAATGCATCAAGAGAAAGTTCACACTCAAATTATTGGGATATCACTCAAAAGAGAGTGATTGATTTAGCAAAATCAAAACGAGACAAAAGGCAATGAGGAATACAACTTGTGATTTCCATTCCTAAACTTCCCAAGCCCGTGTCTTATTCTACCCATTCTTCAAAGGTTCTAACCATCTCTTTTAAAGTCAAACTTCCCAACCCGAACTAACATTTCTTCATTCTTTGCTCACCTAGGCTTCCAATATTCCTTCACTAGAATTATTATTACTACCCTTAGATTATTTCAAATTACACTAGCTCCTTTTTACCTTTTGATATTTTAGGCTATTCTTTCTCATTTTTCTTCACTTTTTGCCTAGCCTTCTTTGCTATTCAACTTAGAGCTTTTTTCTTTTTTAAAACTTAGGGATTTCATTTTTCATTTCATTTCCTAGTCTAGTGGAGACTCTCTTTTTATCAAACTCATCACTTTCTTTTTCTTTAACTTCCCAAACATCCTCTTTTGAAATGTAACCCATCAAACTAACATTTCAGATCCTAGCTACCCTTCCTAAATGCTAGACGATGTCGTCAATTTAGCTAAATGGAAATCGTAAGTTGTCGGCCCTCATACTCTTGAGTTTTTTCCAATCAATCACTAAAGTAAAGAAACTCACAAGTAACTTGGGTAATTGGGTTTCACGGTAGAGAGGGAAATCATTCTAAAGATGAGAATGACCGATTTAGCCACAAGTGTTTGGGCTTTTGGGTGACTAAGCTGTTACAAAAATTTTAAGCTTTAAACCACATCAAGATACCATTCAAGGAAGCTAATTAGAAATTCAAGTTAAGTCCAAATAGTTATGAAGACAATCTAGAACTAGCAGGCTTCGAGACTAAACCAATGGATTTTCAAATTTCAAGATTCAACACATGAACTTCAAGACTTTTCGAGACTACTAGTATGTTCAATCCCATCCATCACACTATAGATGCTAATTCAAAGGCTAGAGCTTAGGCTTTGCAAGGCATAATCATCATTGGTTCCCTATGCATATGTGCAACCTAAAAGAAAGGAAACTAAATGCATTTTTTTATATAGAAATTTTAACTTTTTTATTTTTTTGGATTTTTGAAAACCTTAACTATTCACAATGCAAATGATGCATGATAAGAGAAAATTGAAACTAGATTAGCTACGGTCCATCCCCCCAAACTTAAATCACACGGTCCCTGTGTGTAATAAAAGCCGGAGGAAGGGACAAAGAGAAAAAGAAAAATTAGATGCAATATATACAAAGAGAAACGAGTGTACCTAATAGTGATCGGAGCCGTTGTTGTCTCTATAATCGTCCGGAGAGAAGGTTGGAGACTCATTGTCTGAGGTAGGAGGAGGAGGCTGACGTTTGTATCACTACGGACGTGGACGTGGGCGTGATGGAGGACGCATAGGATGCGTCTCGCTCTCTGATGGTTGAGTTCTGGTGAATGATCCTTCCTCATGGACTACCAAATCCAAACGCCGAGGTATCGGATGAGGTTCGAGAGTGTTGTGGGAGCCAGAACTCGCACAACTGAACCTTTTCTTGACTAGCTTCTTCAAGTTTTGAAGCTCGGCTACGACTTTCTTCAAAGTCCGATCCTGGTACTTGCTCCAACGGCTTAAATTATGATGAGCCGAATAAATGTTCCTTAATGGACACGGTTTAAGCGGGTGGTTAGGGAGAGGTATGTAATAATGAGCATGCCCATAGATCGGTCCAACTTCCGGTTGGTAAGTCGGACGATGATGAGGAGGACTTGGAGCTCTAGTGGCTCTCTTCCTTGTGACCGTGATCGGTTCAAGTGGCGGTCCAGCAGACGAATCATAGTAGTCCCATGGTGCCGGTTGAAACATGATGTTGTCCAGGTTGTTAGCTAAATGAGTGATCTCTTGGGTGGTTAACATAGCCGTTCGGAATTCCCCATTCCTTCATGCTTTCCGGCTAGAAATCCAAGACGATCTAGATAATATACATCCATCAACTTCGGCTCTTCCCTCGTGGGTTCACATTTCAGCTTGTACCTCTTGAATATGGTAGTGATCCAACTGCCGATAGTTAACTGAGGATTCTTATCCTTGCATTTACACGCCCATTCTTGAATATCCAGCAAATGATCCAAGAAAAGCTTCAAGGGACTCGGGCGATCCTCCTCCAAGTTTGCAAAATAGTTTTCCTCCTGATAATTGTTCTCTACAAACCGAGCAATATGAAACTTCATAAACTGAAATTCGCCATCAAGAATAGATACCACTTCTTTTCTAGCATAGATTGAGTGGGTAAGGATCTTATGCACATACCGCACAACATGATGGCGGATATCTGCACTCTTTGTTCTTCCAGCAAAGAACTTCTTGGAACCGAGTGTTCACCAACAGAGATTAGTCTCTTCTTGGACTTTGACAAACATCCGCCTTACCTTAACCCAAGAACATGATCCATTGGTTACGCCAATCAACCTCCAGCGAGGCTAATAACAAGCAAGTATTTCGCTTGTAACTTTCGAACTTCATCTCCAATATCTTCTCAATACCCATGGCTTTCATGATTTGACGCACATCATTCTTAATACCCAAAGTGGTTAGAGTGTCGACATCGGGAAAGTGGGTTGGTACAAACTTCATTCCCATCAAACAGTCATATCTATCCTTGATAGATGGCTCTTTCGATGTACCCTCTCCACGTGTTCGTCGTTTGTTAAGTGGCAGAACAAATTCATGAGGTTCTTCTTCTTCGGAAACCCACTCAAGTTCTTCTTCAGCTTGCTCAGGCATGTCCTCGTCCGATGAGTCTTTGGAAATAGGTTGGCATGGACGTGTGTTCGATGCAAGGTCATCCAAAAACGTCTCGGTTGGGTCCCGAATTACCGGTCCACCGGTGCTTCTCACAATTGGTGGTATCGATTTGTCAAATTTCTTTGTTGGTTTAGCGATCCCTTTTCATTTTTTCTTCCGAGTGTATTGTCGAGTCGACATAGTGAACCTACAAAATCATCAAAAGAAACTTAGCATCCGTGCATTGGTGTTTAAACTAAGACATAAACAACCATTCTCAATTCTAGTCTTTTGACAATCCAAAGCAAAGGAATATGTCATCACAAACCAACTTCAACTCAAATTCACATGTAGGTGGTAAGTTTGCATACACTTTTCAAGATAGAAAATCAATGAATCAATTGTGTAAAACTCTTAAATCACAATGAATTCACATGAGTTAGCTTAAATACACCTCTTAGCAACTCTAGAAACCACAATCAACCAATTCCCCCAAACTTTTTCTATAACAATTCTCAAGAACCCTAAGTTCAAAATCCCACAATTGTTTTCGAATTATTGAACAATGAACATAAAAAATCATCAAACAACCATTACCCAATGATAATCTAAACATAGATAGACCAAATCATCCATAATTGATGAGAAAAGTGAGTTTTCTCTTTTGGGTGAATAGTGAATCCGAAAATTGGGGGTAGAGAAGTATACCTTAGCTTCAATAAGAGGAAAAAGAGTAGGGATTACTCTAGAGATGGTGAAAAATCGAGTTAAAAGCAAGAAAATTCCAAGAGAAACTAGTTGATTTGGAGAAAACTTGAAGAAATTTGGCGTTTTTGCTTTTGAGAGAGTTTGTATCAGTGAAAAGGAGAAGAAAAAGGGTAAAGAACCCTTTTGATTTGAAGTCAAACCGGGTTAAACCGTATAGGAAATTTAAAATCAAATGGAAACCGAATTTGAAAACCGAAAAATTGAAAAATTTCTGCTTGTATCGGTTAGTTATATTGGTCCAGTTGACCGATGCATTTCCCTTCATGTCTGTATCGACCGATACATGCTGGTACTTACCTATCGATACGGCTGTATCGATCTATTTGTATCAGTCTGCTTGGGTCGATATCGAAACTTCATAATCTGTATCGGTTGAACTCAACCGATACATGATGTTCGATACATGTATATAGACTTCATTGTATCGGTTGGTTTGGTCCGATTTATTTTCTTCATGTAACGTATCAGCTCATCACAACCAATACATGTTGCTTGATACAAGTGTATCGGCCACATTGTATCGGTTGGTTTGGCCGATACTCTCCCCCTAATTTGTTTCCTTCAACTTTTTCCACCTGTTACCGTCCAATGAGCCAAATACCTGCAATTAAACACTCACCAAAGCATGAACCAAAGGCTAATCACCCAAAACATTATTGAAAACATGAAAATAAAGTAAATAAAGGATATGTACAAAGGATAACATGAGATTGCCTCTCAAGCGCGCTTGTTTTAAGTCATTAAGCTTGAATTTCCTATTGCTTATGCTTGCGGTGGTTCAGAAAGAGACACCGAATCTCTTTCATTGACGATTTCATTCACTAAATACCGCTTCACTCTTTGACCATTGACGGTAAATTCTTTCCCGTCTTTTCCACCTAGAACTATCGCTCCATAAGGACGAATTTCTTTAATCTTGAAAGGTCTCGACCATATCGATTTTAACTTCCCAGGGAAAAGCTTCAACCTTGAATTGAAGAGTAAAACTAGATCACCAACTTCCAGCTCCTTGTTGATGATCTTTTTGTAGTGAAAAGCTTTAGTTCTCTCTTTGTAGATCTTTGCATTCTCATAGGCTTCAAGCCTAATCTCATCTTATTCCCCAAGTTGAATCTCCCTTTTTTCTTTGGCGCTCTTGATATCGAAATTCAGCAATTTCACTGCCCACATGGCTTTGTACTCCAACTCAACAGGGAGATGACAAGATTTACCATAAAGGAGATTGAATGGGGTGGTGCCCAACAGAGTTTTGAAGGCGGTTCTATATGCCCATAAGGTATCATCGAGCTTGATGGAGCAGTCCTTCCTTGTTGTCCCAACCATTTTTTCCAAAATAGCCTTGATTTGTCTATTAGAAACTTCCACTTGGCCACTTGTCTGAGGATGGTACGGTGTAGCTACCTTATGCTTAACCCCATGTTTCTTCAACAAGCTTTCAAAAACTTTGTTGATAAAATGTGATCCACCATCGCTAATGACGACTTTTGGTATCCCGAACCTCAGAAATATGATGCTTTTAAACATCTAAAAAACCACTTTAGCATCATTGGTGGGACTAGCAATGACTTCCACCCATTTAGAGACATAGTCTACTGCAACCAAGATATAGCTATTCCCATGAGTGGTCGGGAATGGTCCCATGAAGTTTATCCCCCATACATCAAAGATCTCCACCTCCATGATTGGATTTTGTGGCATTTCATTTCTTTTGCTAATGTTCCCTGTTCTTTTACAAGAATCACACCTCAAGATGAAGTTGTGAGCTTCTTTGAACATAGTCGGGCACCAAAATCCAGACTGCAGTACCTTGGATACTGTCTTGAAAGTGGAAAAATGTCCACCACATGAAGATCCATGACAATGTAAGAGGATTCCCTCAACTTCCTCCTTAGCTACACACCTTCTGTAGAGCCCATCCTTATTCATGCTGTAAAGATAGGGCTCATCCCAATAGTATCTTGTAACATCCTTGAGGAACTTTTTCTTCTAGTAACCTTCCACTCCTTGCAGTTCCTTTTCAAAAACCAAATAGTTGACTATATCCGCGTACCATGGTTCGTTCCATCCAGTAACGGAAACTTCACCTAGAGTATACCCCGGATCTTCAGCGTTGTTCAACTTGTTAATCACTGGAGATATTGACATCAATTGCTCTTCAGGTAAGGAATGATCTATTGGGATCTCATCTTCAATTCTCAACCTTGACAAGTGGTCTGCTACTCCATTCTCGACACCTTTCTTGTCTTTAATATGTAGATCGAACTCTTGAAGGAGTAAGATCCATCGCAGAAGTATTGGCTTGGCATCTTTCTTTGCCAACAAGTATCTCAAAGCGGCATGATCAGTATAGACGATGACCTTAGAACCCACCAAGTAGGAGCTAAACTTCTCGAACGCAAAGACAACTGCAAGAAGTTCTTTTTCGGTCGTGGCATATTTCACTTGAGTCACATCTAATGTCTTACTAGCGTAGTAAATGACACGGAGTCTCTTGTCCTTCTTCTGACCAAGAACTGCTCCAACGGCATAGTCACTTCCATCATACATGATCTCAAATGATAAATTCTAATCTGGCAGTTGCACTATTGGAGCACTTATCAGCTCTTGTTCAATCTTCTTGAATGCTTGAAGACATTCTTTATCAAAGTGAAAGTCTACATCCTTACACAAGAGTCTTGTCAATGGAATACCAACCTTAGAGAAATATTTTATGAATCTTCAATAGAACCTAGCATGTCCTAAGAAGCTTCTAATTCCTTTAACCAAATTTGGTTCAACAAGACTAGTCATCACATCGATCTTAGCTTTGTCAACCTCAATGCCTTCTTCTGAAATTCGATGACCCAGAACAATACCATCTATAACCATGAAGTGACACTTCTCCTAGTTAGAAACCAAGTGAGTCTCTTCACACCTTTTAAGTACCCTGCACAAATTATCCAAACACACACCAAAAGAAGAACCGTAGACCGAAAAATCATCCATAAACACTTCAACTACATGCTCAATCAAATACGAGAATATGGACATCATGCAACGTTGAAATGTGGCGGGAGCATTACACAATCCAAATGGCATTATTCTGTAAGCGAAGGTGCCGTAAGGGCAGGTAAATATGGTTTGTTCTTGGTCTTTGGGATGAATGGGTATTTGGAAAAATCCAGAATATCCATCCAAAAAGCAGTAATATGGATGGTTAGCTAATCGTTCCAACATTTGGTCAATAAAGGGCAGGGAAAGTGGTCTTTCCTAGTCGCAGTGTTGAGTTTTCGGTAGTTGATACACATTCTATGCCCAGTAATAGTTCTGGTGGGGATTAATTCATGCTTCTCGTTTTTCAAAACGGTTATACCACCCTTTTTTGGAACTACATGGAACGGTGAGATCTAATTGCTCTCCGAAATTGGGTATATAATACCGACATCTAAGAGTTTTGAAATCTTCTTTTTTAACAACTTCTTTTAAGTTCGGGTTTAACCTACGTTGGTGCTCAATGGATGACATGGATTCGTTCTCTAAATGTATTTTGTGCATGCACAAGTTTGGGGAAATCCCTTTAATATGATCTAGAGAATATCATATTGCTTTTCTAAACTTTCTTAACTCACAAATCAATGCATCGACTTCATCAACACTCAAAACATCATTGACTATGACTGGATAGGTGGAGTTAGTGATAGGCTTAGAATTTAATCCTAAACTAGTACTGCAGAGAATAGATCAATATAGCACATTATAGGGTATCGAATCCACAGAGACTAGAATGCACGTTCAGTGAAAAAATCGAATTTGGCTAAAGCGAGAATAAAAGATTGATTGTCGAATTCAAAATGGTACTTAAAAAGTGGTTTAAAACTTATAATAATAAAACGCTAGGCATTAGGGAATCCGTAGGTATTCAGGTTTAAAGTCATGTTAACATGCAAGATTTTAGATTGAAAATAGTTCTCAACATGAAAAACGAATTTGGAATAATCTCCTCCCGGAGTATTATCCCCTATGATCGAATTGTCAGAGACAAACTCCCGCCATCTTTAAAACAATTCGATCATGCATTAAAACTCAGGTTCAATTGTTCATAAGCATTAAAACAATACTCCCGCAAGTTTAAACACTTATTCAACTAAATTAGGTCACGTTTGTAAATAAAATCCCTTTGTATTTATTAACATATTATCAATGAACTAGGTGATCAAGCT
>OVBE01012084.1:0-13667 GCA_900406425.1 Iberis pinnata
ATGTATATTTAGATATCTCCTAAATATACTCATGATCCTAACAACTTCCTTTTTTTTACTTCAAGATAACTTCAACAAGGATTAGTTCTAAGCTTTGTGATTGGTACACTTCAATAGTAGATTAGTACGAGATCACTTTATTCTACAGTAGATTAGTAATGAGTTATATAGTTTATGATTTAGANCGGAAACGATAGAAGATTGAGGAGAATCATAACTAACAAACAAAGGAGACCCATGATGTAGTTTAACAAACCTATCAGTCACTTGATTAAGGTGTCTTAGTATCCAGAAAATGAAATATTAGAAAACTTGGCTGCCATTTCTTTATCTCACAAACAAGATTATGATATTCAAAAGGACTTGTCTCTCCCATGAGCTTGCTAGAATTTTGTTTATCACCCTCACAATTATCAATTTGTACCATCTGCACCAAAAATGATGTAATGTAAACAGTAAAGCTTGCAATCTAGCTTCTAATGGATTTACAAACACGTCCCTACCTAAAAATGCACTAAAAGATTAGTGAACTACCCTCACTATATACAAGTTTGAAAACATCTTAAACCCTACATTAAAATTGCATTTTACATAACTAAGTTGAGGATGAATCTATTGATCATGTGAGTAAGAAATATGTGTTTTCCTCATTCTATCGTTTGACGAGTGTGTATGAATGTTTGCTCATTCTAATAAATTAGTTGTAGCTTTGCGAAGAGTGGAGAGCCAAGACCAAGAAATCCATTAGAAATGGAAAAAGACTAAAGCGCATGGCAAGCGCAAACCGAGACCAAAGAAAGGAGCAACTCGAGGTTCCCCAAAGAGGAAGGTTTCTTTGTCTCATGCAATGAAACTCATAGGCAAAATCCCCTAAAGGGCACTCTCACTCAAAGAGCCTCAGCCAAGGCATCATTTTCTTCTCTTAAAAATCTATGCCCAATCACTGAAAATCAATTACCTCAAACCAGAACATATGTGGTTTTCAATGAGGATCCAACTCAAGGACATACTAAAGCAAGGAAAGGAACTCCGAAGGATTTTCCGCTCCTCCACTTCCCTCTCCTTTAGCCTTAATTTGCTGGAACTGTCAATGTATTTGAACTAACTTGACAGTTCGTCGTTTGAGACAACTATCACAAATTTTCTCTCCGAATATTTTGTTCGTTATGGAATCCAAGAACAAGGACATTGTAGTTTTGGATAACCTGAAGTTGTTAGGTTTTGATAATTTCTTTACTGTCCCACATCTTGGTGTAAGTGGCAATCTTGTACTTTGTTGTAAAATTGAAATTTAAATCTCTATTCCTACTGCAACATTATTGAAACATAGATCTCCTTCAAGAGATCATCTTCTTATGTCTCATTCATCTATGGAGCCCCAAAAAAAGAAGCTAGACCCTTGTTTTGGGAGGATATTTACCGAATTGGTAAAGAATGAAATAAGCCTTGGTTACTTTCATGAGATTTCAATGACATCATAAGTAATCTAGAGAAAGTTGGTGGCCCACCTAGAGCAGAAGGCTCTTTCACCCTATTTCGCAGTGTTTTCTCTGAAATGGGCCTATGGGATGTCCCCCATTCCGGTGTTTTCTTATCATGGCGTGAAGTTTGTTATACCAACTTCGTAAGAATCCGCCTAGATTGTTCCTTAGAAAATTGTAGCTGGTCGGAAGCCTTCCCTCGACTCTTTTCAAGTACCTTTGTTATGATGACTCGGATCATAAGCCGTTCATCACTTCATTTGATAATGCAAAACGTCGTAAAGGGAACTTGTTCAGGTTCGACAGAAGACTTGTAACAAACACTGAAGCTCATGATCTTATAAAGAAGGAATGGTGTCTTTACCCAAACGAAGATTCCCTCTCAAAACTGACCAGACTTTGATGGAAACTAATTTGTTGGTCCAAAGCCCAATTAGCAAAAGACAGAGAGGAGATGGAAAAGAACCGGGAAAAGTTTGGAAGAGCCCTCATCGACAGCAGCCTCGATCAGGCTCGTATCAACTCTCTTCGAGGGAAACTATATGTCTTGTATACACAAGAGGAATAATTTTGGTGACAGTGTAGCCGAATCCAATAGCTACATAGTGGTGAAAAAAATTCAAGCTTTTTCCATGCAACAACAAAGACATGGAAGATTCAAAACACACTCTCAGTCTTAGAAAATTCCCAAGGAAGGGAGTTCTAAAAGGAAGGTTGAATTAGTAAGCTTATCTTTGACCATTTCAATGATCTCTTCAAAAAAAATAACTCATTGGATTACAGTGGGGTCTCGGAAACGCAATCTCTTCGACTCACTAAGGAGGATAATGACTCCCTCACCGCTATCCCCACAAATGAGGAGATTAAAAGATAGGTATTCTCTATTCATCCCGTAAAGGGTGGGGACCGGATGGTTCCTCGGCAAGTTTCTACGAAAATTTTTGGTCCACAATAGGTGACGATATCACCAAAGAGATTTGTTGTTTCTTTAGTGACTCATGGCTTCACCAAAGCGTCAATGAAACCTTTGTGCGTTTAATCCTAAAGGTCTCGGCACCGAGACTAGTAAGTGATTATAGGCTCATTGCCTTTTGTGGGACTTTCTATACGATCATAGAAAATATACTTGCCTTAAGGCGTCAACCGCTACTAAAAAAGATTATCTCAAAGCATCAATCGGCCTTTGTTTAGGGAAGAGCAATAGCGGATAACATATTAATCACTCATTAGATACTACATTATCTCAAATCTTCAAATGCAAGGATTCATTGCTTGTTGGCTGATTCATTGCTCGATGGCTATCAAGACTGACATGAGTAAGCCTATTGATTGGATTGAATAAGGCTTTCTAAAAGCCACATTGAGGCAATTAAGTTTTCATACCACTTGGATCTATTTGGTAATGTTGTGTGTCACCTTAGTCTACTACTATTTGTTAGTTAACGACTCACCGAGCCCAAAACTAAGACCCACTCACGGACAGACAAGGATATCTCCTCTCACCATACCTCTCATCCTATGCTCTGAGGTCTCTCAAGCCTTGGTATCATTGCCCCATGAAAAGGAAGCCTCCTCGGCATCAAAGTGGCACGCAATAGCCCAAAAATTAACCATTTACTCTTCATCTATGATACGATGTTCTTTTGCAAATTATCGGTTTCTTGTTGTCATACACTAAAAAATCCTAACCCGGTATGGGGATGCATCGGGGCAAGTAATCAACTTCACAAAGTCTCTCTGCGAAAATGCCCTTGGAGGTAAAGAGTATAACCAAATTTTTACTTCAAATAAGGAACTAAGTTGGTGTTGGGAATACCTAGGCCTCCCGAAACATTTGGGACAAAACAATAAGGACATTTTTGCGGCAATTGTCGATAGAATCCAACAAAAGATCCTTAGTTTGTTTACAAAGTTCCTCTCGGGTGGTGGAAAAAAAATGCTTCTCAAAGTAGTCCTCTCGACTATTCCTAGCTATGTGATGTCGTGTTTTAAACTACCGCTCTCACACATTAAGAAAATTCAGTCCCTACTTACCCGATTTTGGTGAGATGAGAAACCGGGTATCCGAAAGCTGTCTTGGATTGCTTGGTCCACCCTTACTCTTTTGAAATCACATAGTGGATTAGGCTTTAGAGATCTTGAGACCTTCAACAACTTCCTATTGGAAAAATGTGTTGGAGACTAATAAAGGAACGGGACTCCTCACTATGTTAGATCTTGCGTGGAAAATATTTCCACAACTCCACCTTCCTAACCTACGATTCACCACAAATTTTTTCCCATGGGTGGTAGGGAATTTTCATGGTTCGAGATATTTTGAAGTTGGGCCATGGCTGGTTAGTAGGGGATGGCCGAAGGCTAACCTTTGGTTCTCTATAGCTTCTCCGCTAACGCCTATGGGACCTCCTCCAGAAGGAACATCCGACCTTACAGTGGATTCTCTGCTAAGTGACTCACCTCGTGAATGGGACACCCATTGAATCTGCTACTCTTACCTCAATATGAGGCGATCATAAGGAAAAAAGTCTTGGCGAGTTACCGGTCCAAGATACCTTCATGTGGCTCAGCAGAAAATCTGGCTCCTACACTACAAAATTATAATATAATACCCAACGATCTCACAGCTCCACTCACCCTGCTCATGCTTTTGATTGGTATAAAAGTATTTGTCATCTAAAAATTGCCTCAAAACTTAAACACTTTCTTTGGAAGTTGATGAGCAGAGTCTTCCCTTTTGGCGACAACTTATCTCGGCATGGTATTCCCAAAATCATATGTTGCAAGAAATGTAATAGCATGGAATCAGAATTACATATTATGTTTCTCTACCTTTATGCTGGTAAAATCTAGAAATTATCTCTTCTTTCCCATTCACCCTTAGACTCACAGGATTCAGTCAAATCTTTGCACGATGTCCTTAAAGCTTGCTCGAGGAGTGTTTCTCTCATGCCATTAGTTAACTTTGGAACACCCCTCTATCCATGGATCATGTGGTAGATTTGGAAATCAAGGAACCTACCCTTATTTGAGAACAAAAGTATCTCGGAGGACAACGTCTTAATCCGAGCTATTGTTACTGCAATATCCTTCTCAGAGGCCCAACAAGTTGCTCCACCACAGTCTTCGCAACGCCAGCCAATATCCCCTCCTCTGCCCCCGTCTTCTATTGCATCTTCCCTCTATGTAGATGCAGCTTTAGATTCTGGAAGCTCTAGATAAGTCTCATCTCTTTACAAGAACATATTCAAGAAGATTCATGCCATTGCCGATAGTAGCGGAAGCACTAGCATCGCGGTCAGCCTTATCATTTGCCGCAACCGCTTATATTTCCCATCTCTAAGCATGTTCGGATTCAAAGATTATCGTCGCTCATCAACTCCAATGGAAGTTCTATTGAGCTTAAATTTCTTCTTCAAGACATCTCAAATCTTATCCCTTGCTTTCAGATGTTTCTTTTTACTTCATTCATCGTTTGGAAAACTCAGCTGATGACCTTTAAGCAAACTCAACACTCGTTTCAGTAAACAACTACTCCTTTTTAGAAGAGTAAACATTTTAAAAGCTTATTAATATAATTTTTGATTGACAAAAAAACTTTGAAATCTATTTGTCATATTTAATAATCCTTCGATATAAAAATTCTTCCAAATCCATTTAAATCATGGAACCAATAACCCCCACTAAATCATTAAAAAAAAATTTTGATCCAGAGAATTAACATATGATTTAGAAAAAGGAAAGAACTCTTCATGAAACGTGACATTTCTAGAAACAATTATTGAATTTTTCTTTAGATCAAGAAGTTTAAATTCTCTATAAGGAGGTGGATATCCAAAGAAAATGCATTTTTTAGCTCTATAGTCAAACTTATGTCTATTTTTAGGTGAAGTTGATACATAACAGAGACAACCAAAAACTTTTAATTTGTCATAATCATGCAATTTCTTTTTTATAACCTCATAAGGTGACTTATCATGGACAATAGGAGGTGGAATTATGTAATAAAATGTATACCATTTCAAACGCAATCACTCCAATAAGGGAAAGAGATATTATCAAACTCAATCGAATATGGTCAAACCACATTTACACATAACCTAAAAAATTTTGGCTCACTCCCAGTCTCATATTTTTCTTTAATCTATTTTCTTGTTAGTCTATAGTCTTAGGATTCAATAATCAACATTCCAAATTAATAATATATACAATCCACAACATTTTTTCACCTTAAATATTATACATCAAAGTTGGAATACATGGGTGGAATACAAGAGTGGAATACCAAAGCCTGGAAATAAAAAGTAAACCAGGAGGCAAAATATACAAGCCAAACAAGAGAAGCATAAGAAAAGACATTAAACGACACCTCTAACATATTAAATGCTAGAAGACTTTTCAAAAGCTGATAAAGCGCACCAAACTGCCTGGACCAAGCTAATAAGCTACCGAACAGTTGAAATAAATCACAACATAAATTACAAAAAGATTAGAGCTTCCTCCTATTCCAATGCACATACTACCTCACGAAGAAAAAACAAAGGATGCAGAACCGGCAAGCAGACACCATGTGGACTAGAGCCACTGAACTTCTGGAAAGGGCGAAAAAGTCATAAGACCAGGAAACGCCACAACAGCAACCAATAACAGAATAGAATCTCAGTCGGATCCTTTATGTAAAGCCAAAGAGCGAAGTAACTCAACCCCCAGAGACGCCAAAATCACGAGGACGGAGAAATACCGAGGGGAAGAAATAAAGAGACCACTTCGAAGCCAAAAGCAGATAGAAAGCAACATGAATTCGCCATACCAACAAGAGAAAAAACGCCTAGATAAACCGGATCCGAAGAAACCCCCCCCCAAACCTAGCAGTTCCCAGAAGCACCATGATTAGATAAGAGATTGAAAGCCAAACGAACTCTAGACCATGACACCCTAAAAATCTGAAGCAAGATAAAGAATCAAGGCCACAGGTACAACCGTAGAAACTAAAGCCACCGACCACCTTAAGAACCAAAGCCCCTTAACCGTAGCAGATCTAGAAGTTTACAACTCAAAAAAATGGATCCAAAGGGAGCAAAGAAAAACTAGAGCAGGGGTTAAGGCTGAGGGAGAAAGCCTAAGAAAGCATAAATGGAACTCATCGAGAGAGAACAAGCCTAACCCGCACTTTAAGATAGACCAGACACGAAACGGAGGAGACAAACCCACCATTGTGGCCAGAGGTGCAGAGCAAACCAAGCTTAAGAGGCCAAAACCGCAAAAACCATGAGGCCCAAGAACCACCACCACGTGTAGATTTAAAGCAAGCCAAGCGAAGGCAGAGGAGAGCCACATCGAGGACAAACCACACTGTACTCAGAACGGAGATGCCGGAAGAGGAGATAAGTGATGTCTTTGCATTTTACGTGTTTTAAGAAGTCATTTATCATCATTTTAGGTTCATTTAGTTGTCAACATGTTGCATTCATAGGTCTTTCTTAGTAAGTTCATATTTTTAGGTAGTTTTTCATTAGCATTCACATACACGTGCATTTTAGAGATATTTAAGGTATTTAGGAAGCTTTCAGAACATCATTGCAAATTAGGAGTAGGAGAAGGAAAAAACCAACTTGACCTGACCAAGTTCCAAACTCGACCAGAATCCAAGGTGGACTCGAGGTGGACTCGACCAGGACCCGAGAGCCAGACTTGATGTTACCTCAAGGCCGACTTGACAACAGCTAAGTCCAATCTCGATGTTACCTCAAGGCCAACTCAACCACGGCCAAGTCTCAACTCGATCTCACTTGAAATCTGGGTTCGACGTGACCTTGACCAGCACGAAACACGAGTCGACCACGACTCCTCGAGCCCACGGCCAAGATTTGATTGAGTCCTTGTCATGCCAAAAATCAAATCAACTCGACCACTCATAGACGAAACCGACTCGATCACCAAGCTCTCATCGACTTGACCATGACATGAATGGAACCAACTGACTCGATGACTTCGACTCGACCAGCCCGAAAGCCAACTCGACAACCCGACTTTACCCGACTCGATCTTGAATATGACTTTAGCTTGAGCCAAACCTATTCTTCACATATCAAGTTGAACCACATTCAGTTTTTAATCATTTGTCTTCTAGTGGTTTAGGGTTTTCCTAAACCATTATATAAGACCTAAACACGCCTCCATTTGAACTTTTGCCTTCTTTAAGCTTTATTTTATGTTCTTCTTTAGATTTTTCTCTCTGTTTTTTGCTTTTGAATGTTCTTGTTTATCAAACCAATATCTTTCATTTAATCAAGTTTCTGTTTATGAGTTTTTCTAATTTATGTTTGTTTTAGATTTAGGGTCACAAATATCTGGTGCATGTTGATCTTTCATTTCATTTTTTGGTTTTGATCACTGATTTATGGGTTTTTGGTAACTATTTTCTGGTTTTTTGTTCTTGCTGTTCTTGATCATCATCATATGGGTTTCCGATCTTCCTGTTTTTTCGTTCTCCAGAGTTTGACTTTTGATCCTGATGATTTGTTTAGTAGTTTGGCTTTCTGAGTATGCTGATTTCGTGATCATAATGGATAGTGTTGGATCCTTGAATCTCCTAGATGTTTAAGCTTGAGTGTCCATTTCCCTTTCTGTTTCATTTTTCTTACTGCTTATTTCTCTTTGATCAATTGAAATATGATCTTAGGAATTTCCACACCAAAAAGGTGTCAGATGAAATGTCTGAACAAGGTGATTTCATAGATTTACATTCCTAACCCAAGAGATTGGTTGTTTAGGGTATTTATTGACTTGAACAGAATGTTTCTTCATGCATGCTAGGTAGTGTTCCGTTAGAGATAGTTAGGTCTGAATATTGATTAATTTGGGATTATCTATCAAGAGATTGAATTTGATTGCTTATGAATCTATTGTCTAGGGATTAGCTCTTTCTTGAGGTATGTTAGGCATATAGGTACATCAAGGAGGATTACTAATTAATTACCCCCATCCTTAGGAATTGTTTTTCTTTGATTGCATTTTATTACCATCTTCTTTTCTGCCTTGTGTTTACTTGTTGTTTACTCTTTAGCTTTTGATCAATGCATGATAGTTCTTATGTTATGTGTTTTTACTTACAGTTTGTTCTGTTTGTGTAGGAATGTTAGTTAACCCCTTTTATTTACTTGGCTTGAATTAATAGACCCGATTGCATATAGTGTGGTTAATAACTACACCTGATTAGATTGACATCTATTATACTGTAATGACATGATAGTGTAATATGAATGGAACAGCTAGGAAAAATCCTACTATTAATTTGGCGTTGTTGCCGGTTGGGTATTTGTTTGTTACATTATGGATTTTGGATCTATTGAGATCAATTTTATTTTCTCCATACCTTCTCACTTTGTATTCTTTGTTTTTAGGTACTTATTGCACTAATTTTAGAGTGTGAAACTGAGAAGCAAAGGATCAAATGACTTACTTTCACTCGTTCATGAAATTTGTGCTCTTGAACAGGAACACACTCGGGCTAGACGAGAACAAGAACGTTTGGATCATCTAAGAAGGTTGGATTTACAAATGGAGAATATTAACAGCAATGTACCTTCTGGTGGGCGACCTATTGGTGCTGGTGATGCACCGAACATCCACACTCAACGCCATGAGATTTCTCCACCAGCTGTGAACACCAATAATTTCGGAATAAAGCACAGCTTTATAGCGATGGTTCATGCGAACAAGTTTCATAGGCTGCCTATGGAGGACACCCTGGATCATCTTGACAAGTTTGTCAGACTCTATAGTCTTATCAAGATAAATGGAGTGAGTGAGGATGCTTTCAAACTCCGCATTTTCCCTTTCTCTTTAGGTGACAAGGCGCACCATTGGGAGAAGGCTCTACCTCAAAATTCAAATACCTCCTGGAATGACTGCAAGAAGGATTTTCTTACCAAATTCTTCTCTACATCAAGAACAACAAGGTTACGAAACGATATCTCTGGTTTTGCACAAAAGAGTGCTGAGACATTCTGCGAAGCCTAGGAGAGGTTCAATGGGTATACCCTGCAGTGTCCCCTACATGGTTTCAACAAGGATTCACTTCTTAGTACTCTCTATAGAGGAGCTCTCCTCAAGATCAAGATGTTACTTGATACATGAAGCAATGGGAGCTTCATGAACCAAGCTATTGATGACGGTTAGGAGCTAGTGGAGAACTTAGCACAGTCCGATGGGAACTACAATGACGACTATGATCGCACTCCTAGGGTAGTTACGATTCTGAGAATGACAGAACTAGGAAGGAAATGAAGTCTTTGAATGATAAGTTGGATAAACTCTGATATGATCTTAGCCATCAATGGAACTAAATAAATGGAGCAGCTTGAACCAGAGGAGAATGAAGACAAAGAAAGCACAATGGAGCAGCTTGAACCTTGAGGAAGCAAGGAATAAAGATTTAAGTGTTCCAACCGGTCCAATGACTATCAAGACAAGCTAAATTCCAGCAAGCTTTACAACAACTCATTTACACTATTCAGAGGCAATCTAGTGTATCATAATCCAACCACATTGTTTGTGATACAAGCTACCTAGATATTCATCAAGAGAGGTCTTGTGATTTGCACTCTTTTCCTTAGTTTGGTTTTTTCCCCATTGAGATTTCCAAACAAGATTTTTAATGAGGCTTGTTCACAACACTTATACAAAAACCTCTTGATGATATTTAGGCCCATTTCTACTTTATTTTCGTTTTTAAAGTTATACTTAATTTAAACTTGCATGGGAGCCTTTGTATTAATTGTTTTGTGTATTTCCAAGAAGTTGTGCATGTACAGCCTTCTTTCTTTATATTATGGATGAAATTGAACAATAAAATCATCAAACTCTTTACTAAAAAGCTAAGAATTCTCTCTTGAATCTTGTTTGATCACTTTGGTCTAGTTTATGTTCAGAATCTGATTCTACATAACAAGTCAAATTCATAGAGTCTAAGAGTTATTCCGTAGCTCTTAAACGTATAAGTCACTCCATTTTCATTTTATCATCATCAAAACCCTTGGAGAAGCATTCAGGGACTTCATCCCCACACCTAGGATCACATCAAATGATATCAGAGCTAATCTCCATCAAAAGGTTGTGTTTTGCTGTTTCTGCAATTTTTGACTCATCATATTTTGTTTTGTCTTTTGAACTTCTACTTGATTAGATTATCACGAATCTAAACTATATAGTTCTTAAGGCTTTTATTAAGTGAATATTAAGTAGATTTTGAACCATATTGCACTAGGTTTTGATCTGTTGTCGAAACAAAAAGAATATGTTCAGTATCAAGCTGTTTTAACTTTTCATAGATAAAATATGTTCCAAAGTTGAAATCTTGTTATTATCTTTTTTATTAGGGTCATAACTACCTAGAACAAGTGTTCAAGTTGCTAGCTAACTAGGCTTAATCCACGAAATTTGTAAAGGAACGAGTATGGATTCATTGCAAAATTATGTAATCTCTTTAAAACCAGAACTTCAAATCCTTTTGTATTCTGATATTTTATGTTTTGGTGAGCATCTATACTGGTTTAGTGTTTGAATTTCAAAAGGAACCATGGGAGACAAAAGCAGCAACAATGGAATGAATAAACTACTACTTGAAGCTTTGACTACTCAAATGACTGCTTTGTTGGATGAAAGACTAGAGAACTTCATAACTGAAGTTGTACATTATGATCGTGAGAGAAGAACTCCTAACCAATCTGCTACCAAAAGTTGTTACAGCCATTCAAACCGATCCAATGGCTCTAAAAGAATAAGACAAGGCAGAGGAGATAGACCACAAACCAATGACCCTCTTGGTGGTTTGAAACTGATGATATCTGAATTTAAAGGAACTAATGATCCAGAAGAGTATTTAGAGTGGGAAAAGAAGATTGAGCTTGTATTCAATTGTAGAGACTACACCACAGAACAGAAAGTGAAGGTTGCACCTACTGAGTTTAAAGATTATGCATTGAATTAGTGGGATAACTTACAACAAGAAGAAGACAAGGAAATCTTCCTATTGAATCATGGAATCAAATGAAGATAATCATGAGGAAGAGATTTGTGCAAAGCCATAACCATTGGTAGCTGCACTTCAAACTCATAACTTTGTCACAAGAAAGTAGATTAGTTGAAGAGTATTACAAAGAGCTGGAAACTTTTATGCTAAAAGCTGATATTCAAGAGGATAGAGAAGCAAAAATGGCTAGATTCATGGGTCGACTAAATAGAGAAATCATTGACAGGTTAGAAGTTCATCATTATGTAGAGATGGAAGAACTTCTACACAAGGCAATCATGTTTTAGAAACAAATAAAAAAAAGGATACAAGACCAGCTAGGGTGTCAGTAAACCAAACTATCAAAGGGATGATAATCCAAAAGATTCTAAGGTATTCTCCAAACCAAAGATAGAGGAACAAAGTGTAAAAGGAAAAGAAGCAGCCACTACCTCAAGAACTAGAGATATTCAGTGCTTCAAATGCAAAGGTTATGGCCATTACTCTATCAGTTGTTCCAACAAAAAGGTGATACTCATTATAGATAATTGAGAGGTGGAATCAGAACAATCATATTCTGAAGAAGAAAGTTTGGAAAGTACTCATCAAGGAGAATTACTTGTCACAAGAAGGATATTGAATATACAAGCCAAGACTGCTGAAAATGAGCAAAGAGAGAATCTATTCCACACTCGTTGTATGGTTCAAGGCAAGGTTTGTAGCTTAGTGATAGATGGAGTAAGTTGTACCAATGTTGCAAGTGAAACCATGGTGGAAAAGCTTGGTCTAAAACTCACAAAAAGACCAACACCATACAAGTTACAATGGCTTAATGATGAAGGAGAGCTATAAGTGAAACATCAAGTGAAGATACCATTGTCTATTAGAAGATATGAAGATGAAGTATTGTGTGATGTTTTACCAATAGATGTTGGACACATACATCTTGGTAGACATTGAAAATGTGATAGAAGAACCATTCATGATGGATTCACAAACATATATTCATTTGATTTCAAGGGAAAGAATACTGTTTTGGTTCTTTTAACACCTCAAAAAGTCCATCAAGATCAGCTAGCTTTGAAGAAAAATAAAGTGACACCAAAAGCAAAGGAAAAACAGCCTGCCAATTTATTGTTTCATCCTCAGGGTAGTTATCTACCTCACTTACTATTTGTTTTCAAAGAATGTTTAAACATAACCAAACAAGTGCAGGATCGTCCTAGCCAAATAAAAATGCTTTTGCAGGAGTTCAAAGATGTTTTTCTAGAAGAAGTTCCACAAGGATTGCCACCAATTAGAGGAATAGAGCATCAAATCGATTTTATTCCAAGAGCTTTACTTCCAAATAAGCCAGCCTATAGAACTAATCCTTTGGAGACCAAGGAACTACAACAGCAAGTTACTATGCTTATGGAGAAAGGACATATTCGAGAGAGTATGAGTCCATGTGCAGTTCCAGTTTTGCTTGTACCAAAGAAAGATGGGAGCTGGAGAATGTGTGTTGATTGCAGAGCCATCAACAATATCACTGTAAAGTATCGACATCCTATTCCTAGATTAGATGATATGCTTGATGAGTTGCATGGTTCTAGCATCTTTTCTAAAGTTGATCTGAAAAGTGGATATCACCAAATTAGGATGAAAGAGGGTGATGAATGGAAAACTGCATTTAAAACAAAACAGGGATTATATGAATGGTAAGTGATATCATTTGGATTGATTAATGCACCTATTACTTTCATGAGGTTAATAAACCATGTTCTTAGATCATTTATAGGATATTTTGTTGTAGTTTACTTTGATGACATTCTGGTCTATAGTAAGACCATGGATGAGCATATTGAGCATTTTAGGAAGGTTTTAGAAGTGCTTAGGACAGAATCCTTGTTCGTTAATTTGAAGAAATGTACTTTTGGAGCAGATTACCTTCTCTTTTTAGGTTTTGTTGTAAGTATAGATGGAATCAAGGTGGATGAAAGAGAAACTCACCAATTCACCAATCCTTTATCTTCATGATTTTTCTAAGTCTTTTGAAATAGAATGTGATGCATCTAGTATTGGTGTATATGTTGTACTTATGCAGGAGAAGAAACCAATAGCTTTCTTTAGTGAAAAGTTTGGAGGAGCAACTCTGAATTATCCAACATATGATAAAGAACTCTATGCACTTGTGA
>OVBE01012085.1:0-13667 GCA_900406425.1 Iberis pinnata
TGGGAAGCTTCAGAAGTGGCAGAAGTTTCAAGACAAGTACATCAAAAAGACCTTCAAGGACTTGACATCCCAAATCAATAGCCTTGTCTCAAAGGTCATAAAGGGAATTTCTTCTGGGCGACAACGTTCACCTTCTCAACCTTCCCTTACAAGAAGCCATTTCACCTCTATTGGTCGATGAGAGCCGTGCATGGAACAACCTCCCTGTCACTCACCTTTTGAACCAGAGAAAACTCAACGGAGAAAGAGACATCAATCCGCAAGGCACACCTCTAGAGTGGACAGCAGCCTGAATACTCGACCGGTGCAACCTGAAGCATTAAGCTCCATTCCAACATACGATGCGAAGACAATGGATGCTTATGTCTACTCCAACTTTTTCATACCCTACTGAGGTCCGTCTCCATCCACCCATTGTATAAATCCGCTGCATTTTTTCTGCTTTCTATTTCTGCATGTTTATATGTGTATTTTCTGCTATTGTTATCTGTCATTCTCCTAAACACTCCTGAAAATTTTGATTACACAAGAGGCTGTGTAATTCGAGTTTGGGGGAGGGTTTATGAGCTATCTAATGAAATTTCTGTTTTTGTTTCTTCATCTCCATTCATGGATATCATCTAAAGCATAGAAAAAAACCATAAAAATCTGAAAATTTTTCAAAAATCATTTTCAAAAATAGAGTGTTCATGTAATTACATTTAGGTTGTTAGGATTAAAAGTTTTTCATCTGCATCTACATAAGGAACTAGGATGATAATATCCTTGTAAATATGTTGTTTTCTTAGGTAGTATCAATGCCCTGGTTATTAGTTGTCCATTGCATCATAATTAAGTCTGAAGTAAGACTGCATCATACTTGAAATGTGAAATTGCATGATCCTTTCTTTTCTAAAGCATATCGTGATATGGCGTTTACCTCTGTTTATTAGAACCTAAAATTGACATCTAATTATCATGTTTGTGTGCTGGATTTGAACTCATGGATAACATATACATATTTGGATTATCTTCTATATTTCACCACTCTTGTTAATCCAAGTAAACTCCCCGCCCTTGAACCTTGCCTTCTTTCAAGCCATGAATTTATTATTGGGTGTCAGGTCAGGTTTTTTATGGAATGAGCTTGGTAGAAAGTTTTAGGTTCGAACTGACAGGAATGAGATCTCATGTAGTTCTAGTCCATGCTTTTTGGACTAGATATGACTAGGTGGGGTTTGATTTTGGGTATTGGGGTTGGTTTGAAAAAGGGAGAAAATATGTGGGAAGCTGGTAAAAGAAGGGGTATGGTTATGAACTTTAGGAGAAGAAAAGAAAAGAAAACAGAGGTGTCTAGTAAAAGGTTTGGGGGAAAAGGATATGATAAGTATGGTTAGTCCAAAAACAGAAAAAGAAATGACAAGGAAAGAAAAGGGTAAAAACCCAAGAAGTTAGTGAAAAATTAAAAAGGTCAGAAACCATAGGCACTAAAATAAGGAAGTCCCCAAATGCGTTAGAATCGAATAAGAAAGAAACCTCTCCTAAGAACAATTAAGGAAAAGATGAAAAAGGGAAAAATTTGAATGACTAAGACCACTTAGAAACTTCAAAGGGTAGAATTAGGGTCTCCTACCGGGTTAGAATCAGGAAAATTTAGTTTCACTGACATTGGGTAGGTGGGATTCTGTTCTTGTATGCATCTACGTGTTATTACCTTTAGCATTCTGCTAAATCTCAATCCCTTTTTGAGAGAACCGTGTTCTGAAATGTTAGCCAATGCATGAAGGGGTCATTTTTATCCCTTAACCAGTCCCTTAGCCAAATGAGTTCTATGAATGTGCATGACTTGATCCACGGTTTATGTTTAATGAATGTTAAAGAGGTAAATGAATTTGAATGCATTGTGAAAGTTGGAACTGATATGGAATGAACTTTGATGAGTATGGCTTAAGTTTTTAAGTAGGATGAGATTAGCCTGCATTTTAGAAGTAGTAACTTGGACATTGATATTCCCTATTTTATCAGCATGTTTTGGTTATGAGTTCCCACTTTCTAATTTCTTTTCCAGGCTTCTGAATTACTTGATTGAGGGCAAGCAAGGATTTTGTTTAGGGGAGTTGATGTCTCTGCATTTTAGTGGTTTTGAGAAGTCGTTCACCATCATTTTAGGGTCATTTAGATGTCAACATATTGCACTTATATGACTTTATTAGTAAGTTTGCATTTTTATGAAGTTTTGCATTAACATTCGCACACATGTGCATTTTAGAGATTTTCAAGGAATTTCGGGAGTTTTCAGAACATTATTGCAAATTTGGAGAAGAAAAGGAAAATGCACGAGATGGAACCAACTCAATCAAAACCAGGCCAACTTATTATCTGTCGTGCCAAAGAAGTTTTCATCAAGCCAAGGAAGTGTTCAGCTCGATCACAGGCCAAGTCACCTCGGTCTCGACCAAGTCTTCAGCTCGATCACAAGCCTTCACCTCGACGTGTTGGCTCGATCACCTCGATGACCCGGCCAATTCTCGGCTCGATCACCAAGTCATCCGCCTCGATCACGTCCCCGACCATCTGCCTCGATCACGTCCCCGACCATCTGCCTCGATCACGTCCCTCGTGCCACCTCAAGCTAACCAGCTCGACAACACATCAAGCCAAGCTCCCACGACCACCTCGACGGACCAGCTCGATGACACGTCGAGCTATGCCTCGACCTTCTGGCTCGACAACACATCAAGCTACGACTCGACCAAATGCCATTTTGAGAATGAACCAGATTTAAGTATCAAGATCAATCATTACGTTTTGTCTTTTAGCGTTTTTAGGTTTTTTCTGAACTATTGTATAAACCCAAAAACGCCTCTTTTTAGACTAAGCTTTATTTTTATGCCATTTTGGGGTTTTTCTTAGGTCTTTTCTCTCTGTCTTCGTTTGATGTTCTTGTTGATCCAAACCCAGATTTCTTATGAAGTTTATGTTTAGTTTCTGATTTCTTCATTTTCATGTTTAGTTTAAGGTTATGATATATCTGGTGCATATTGATCTACTGTTTTACACTTCTAATCTCGTTTCTTGATCATCATGTATAAGGTGAACAACCAGGTTTCCGTCGGTTCAACACCCTCTATTCGCTGATGACAACTTATTTTTCCGTCGTTCTACTTTTAAAGAATGCGAGGAAATTCTTTAATGTTTAAAATTGTATAGAGATGCTTATCAATTTCGAAATATCTTCAATCACCTTTGGTGTTAAACTATATCCTATTATGTGTTGGAACTTGGGACTTTACATGCAGATTGAGAAACGAGGGGGTGTAGGAACTTACTTAGGGCTGCCATAATGTTTTAGTGGGTCAAAGCGCGAACTGCTCGCTTTCATCACTGATAGATTAAATTCTAGGGTATTAGGATGGTACGCAAAATCTCTTTCCCTTGGAGGAAAGGAGATCCTTTTAAAGTCAGTAGCAATGGAATTACCGATGTATACCATGTCATGTTTCCGCCTTACCAAACATCAGTGTCAAAAGATTACTAGTGCAATGACAAGTTTTTGGTGGAATTCTTAAGAAGGAAAGAAAAAGATTAATTGGGTATCTTGGTCAAAAATGTGCCAATCAAAATCTAAGGGAGGTCTAGGCTTCAAATATATTGAAGAATTTAACCATGCGTTATTGGCTAAGCAAGCATGGAGAGTTTTACATAACCCAGACATGCTTCTCTCAAGAGTCTACAAAGCTAGATATTTTTGATAAAACCTTTCTTGAAGGATCAATTAGAGCACGACCATCTTACACTTGGCGTAGTATATTTGTCGGACGGAAGCTTCTGGAAAAAGGATTGATAAAAATTATTGGTAACGGGGAAAACAAAAATGTTTGGAAAGATAAATGGCTTCGTGATAGTGAACCACGATCACCTTTCAGTTTAATCCACCATTAGATGCTAATCAAAATGTTTCCTCCTTAATTACTAGGGAAGGGTACTGGGATAATACGCCAATTCATATATTTTTCAATATAGATGATGCGGCGAAAACATTATCGATGACTCCTAACAATCAGTTAAACGAAAAGTATATATGGGCTTACTCAGTTGATGGTCGCTATCAAGTTAGAAGTGGTAGTTGGTTGATCTCCAAGTTAAGGGACTAGGCCTTATTTATAAATTCTCAACAAGGATTAGTCAGTGACTTGAAAGCAAGAATATGGAAAATAAGAACTGATCCAAAAATTAAAAAAAAATTTGTGGAGGGCTCTCTCTGAGGCATTGGCGGTAGCCGACTGTCTACATGCCCATGGTATACGAACAGATTCACGCTGCAAACTTTTTCATGTAGGGCTTGAATCAATAAATCACGTGCTTTTTGAATGTATATTTGCCACTAAGATTTGGCATTTTGTCGCAATTCCGGGTACTTATCCCTCATCCAAAATTTGCATAACCTGATTCAATTAATGGATGATATTAGTATTAGCGGAAATTTAAGGGCATCAATCCCTTGGATATTGTGAGAAATTTGGAAAAATAGAAATGCACTCGTAATTGTAGGAAAACAAAATGATATTTCAGTTATGGTTTCACTAGCTCAGGAAGAGGCGGAGCATTGGAATAAGCTCTATGAAAAATCTCAAAAGGATCAAAAGCGGGCATACGTATGTCCACAGAGAAGGGAAACTCATTGGACGAAACTTTCATCGTCGGTTCTAAAGTGCAATGTTCATGCATCATGGTCCGGCAGAGATGTTGTAGTTGGTGGGGTTTGGATAATCAGGAACTATATTGGTGGTGTTTCTTTACATGCTAGGGATGCTCTTTAATCCGCTCCCAACAAGTTTGAGGTAAAACTTCGTTGCATTCTCTGGGCCCTGACAAGCATGTATGACCTTCATTTAAGAGTTATAGAAGTTTGGTCAGACTTCAGAAGCGTAGTTGAAGAAATTAATCATCCATCAAACTGGCCAAAGTATAGAAGTTTTCTTCATAAAATTTCCACTGTAGCTGCCACTTTTACCTCATGCTCTTTCTTTTAAGCTTCTCTTTCAGCCAAATCCATAGCTAGAACTATTGCCAAAAACGTCTCCAAATATGGTATATTCCAATCCTACCTCGCTTTAGGAGGACCGGTTTGGCTCCTTTCACGAATTCAAGACGAAGCCAATATCTCTTAGTCTTTTTTGGTAAAAGTAGTTTATATTTCCCTTGTTGTATTATCATTTTGACATTTTGAGATTACTGAGAAAAAAAAATTCCAAAAAAAGAATGAACAAAAATTTAATTTGATCAACAAGGAAAATATAAATCAACGAACATTAATATTAAGTCAATAGCATATACATGTCGGCTATGTAAGAAAACAAAAAAATTGAGTGTACAAATATATCGACTTCATCAAAAATAAACCAAAAATATAAGTTGACTGTATGATGTAAAGTTGATCTAATTAAAGTTCAAGTTAATTTTATAAATCAATAGTTAAAGAAGTCAACCTAATAACAAATCGACAAAAATTTCCCTAAGTATACTTAAGAAAAAATTTCAACAAGATTCAAAAAATAAGTCGATAAAGATGGAAAAAAAATCAACAATTGTAGTATGTATATTGTACAAAAAATCTTTCATACCATTAAATATGTCAACTGTTATAGTATAAGTCAACGTATAATGAAATAAAAATCAACTATACAACAAAAACGAATTCAAAAAACTCAACTAAAAATTCTATTAATTAACAGAGATAAAAAAACCAACAAAAAGAATTAAAAAATAATTACGTTTTTAAAATTAATTTAGTTACAAAAAGTAATTTTTATCTCTGAAATTAATTATTTGAATTAATAAAATAAAAAAAATTTCTTCATGAAAATATATAAAAGTGCATTTTTCAAATTATGCAAATACATGGTATATTTTTCAAATTTCATGTATAGGTTACTTTTCAAATTGTCCTTAAATATTTTGTAAAAAATCCACGCATATTTTGTAGAAAATTCATGCGTAGTGTGGATTCAATAAGAGAAAAATAAAATTAGCTAGCAAATTCTGTGAGGAGGGGGATGTTCAATTCTCATTTCTATTTAGTTATTTCGATTTTCTTTAAAAATAATTGTATCCAAAATATAATAGATTGGTTTAGTTTTGGTTTGAATTTGGGTTTAGGTTTTAATGAAATAAATTCCTATGTATTTTTCACTTTGTTTTCGATTTTTTGAATCTTTATGTAAACATTGTTATGTCCAAGATACAAGTTTGGATTTGGTTTTTGTTTGAATTTAGAGATCTGAATCAAGCGTCAGTCTCAACTAATTTTCACATATTCAACAGTCTAATAAAGCGTCACTCTCCAATCTTTCAAAGTGACCAATCTTTGCCTCTGAATGAAATAATATAGCACTACACCTCACTGCGCATTGAGACTTTCGCATATTATTTTGATTGTTCCAGATAGCAAACCAGAAAATGGACTATCTAGCACAACAATATGAAGAAAGTTGTTTGTACCAATCTGGTTATCCGTAGGAAATATTGTGTTTACTTAGTTTTATTTTTTTTCTTTTGTGGTGACATAGACACTTATATGTTTACTAATTTGGAAAATAGGTTTCTTTTAATTTTCTTTGTAATAAGATGTTTTCACCTAAGTCAATTACAGTTTTATCCCTCGGTATAATTGTAAAATATTATTTAATATACAAGTTTATATTAAAATTTTAATAATTAGAATTTCATTTTTTGGTAATAAATAAATCATTAAAGAAAGAAACATCTTTTTGTTTAGGTTTTTGGGGAACTGATTTCATCTTCCCTAAGTCAATTACAGTTTTATCCCTCGGTATAATTGTGAAATATTATTTAATATACAAGTTTATATTAAAATTATAATAATTAGAATTTCATTTTTTTGGTAATAAATAAATCATTAAAGAAAGAAACATCTTTTTGTTTAGGTTTTTGGGGAACTGATTTCATCTTCTCTAACGTGATAGATTTGTGCATTTTGGTCTCCAACGGATTGTCCACTTCTCCGACGAGGTGTACAATTTCTGGTGGTTCCTTTGATTTCTGGTGCAGTGCATCTGCTGCTATTTTAGATGCATCATGAGTGTATCATCATCTTTGATAATCAATGCATGTACTGATTTTTCTGTGTTTATTGCTTTAAAGCAATTTTTTATTGAGTTTGATATTGACCCACAATCTCTTTAAACATCAAAACTAAAGGTAGAGGAACTTGAAGTATTTTTTTTTTCAATTCTTCTTCATGTACACGATATATTGTTTCAATTTATGCATATGGTTGTATTCTTGTTTACATGTGTATTATGTTTAACTTAAATATGAGATTTATCGAGTATTTTCTTGTGTTTTTATCTTTTTGTGTTTTTTGTATTTCTTTTTCTGGTTTTCTGGATTATTGTTTATTGGATGTTCGGTAATTCTACATTCATTGTATTATGCGTTTTATACTCACCACTCACACAATATCATTGTTGTTCACGACCAATAACTATCATTCACGATTTACATTCACAAGTCATGCTTCTCATTCATAAATTACGACTTCCATTCACGAATGTTGTACTTTTGTAGATAGTGGTGCCGACCAACATATAAATGTTTTGATTGATGGTTTATATAGGACGATAACTGCAGGAGTTGAAATCATATGTTGTGCATGATATATTTCATGTGTTGTAAACTCTAAGACATGTGTCAAAAAATTTATTATGAACGTAATTATGAACTTTTAATAATTAAGATATTTTTTCAAAAATATTCTATGAAAAATTAGTCAATACAACAACTCAATTCAACAATACACTCAAATAATTCAGAGATTTTATTACGTTCACTGGCTCATATTAAATTCATATACCACATTCACCATTCACGTGATATATACAAATTGTATTCACGGTAGTCATTCACAGACTTTATTCTTTATTCACGTGATATATACACAATGTGTATTTATGGTAGTCATTCACAGATTTCATTCACGTGATATATTGTGAATTGGAAATTTTCCTAATACGTTTGAACCGTAATATTGTGAATCGGAAGTTTTCTTTTTTGAGTGTGTCATTTATGGTGGAAATATTTTACAAGATACACACTTATCCTTTGTGATTTCTACATAATTTTTTGATTAAATAGATAATACACAAAATATCTTTAAAATAATAATAATAATAATAATAATAATAATAATAATAATAATAATAATGTTACATAATAAAAGGGCATTAACAAATTTGACAAACCAATTGTTACCTATTCTACTAATTACTTTGAACAAAGTACCCAAGTATTAATATAGATTGCTAAACCACATATATATATATATAGCAAATTTACTCTTAAAAATAATTGTATCCAAAATAAAATAGATTGGTTTAGTTTTGGTTTGAACTTGGGTTTGAGTTTTAATAAAATAAATTCCTATATATTTTTCCACTTTGTTTTCAATTTTTTGGATTTTTATGAAAACATAATAATTTCCAAGATACAAGTTTGAATTTGGTTTTTGTTTGAATTTAGGATTTAATATCTTTAAGGATTTATCCGCTTCACTTTGTCTTTTTAGATATACAAATTTACTTTGCATTTATATATATATATATATATATATGGGTCTAAATCAAGCGTCAATCTCAACTAAATTTTACATATTCAATAATCTAATAAATATGGTCTTCAATCTTTCAAAGTGGTCAATTTTTGCCTCTGGATGAAATGATATAGCGCTATACTTCACTGCGCATTGAGACTTTTGCATATTATTCTGATTGTTCCATATAGCAAACCAGAAAGTGGACTATCTAGCTTGTGAAGCACAACAACATGAACACCAACATGAAAAAGCTGTTTTGTATCAATCTGGTTATCCATTGGAAATATTGTGTTGACTTAGTTTTATTTTTTCTTTTGTGGTGACAAAAAATCAATTATTAAATTCATGTGAAGAATTTTTACTATAATTTAACAATGAATTTATTTCAGTTTGTTTTTAAGCAACTTTTAAAAATATGCAAATTTAAAATATGGAGATGAACTTGTAAATAGAAACTAAANATCAACTATTAAATTCATGTGAAGAATTTTTACTATAATTTAACAATGAATTTATTTCATTTTGTTTTTAAGTAACTTTTAAAAATATGCAAATTTAAAATATGGAGATGAACTTGTAAATAGAAACTAAATTTTACGATGATAAAAAGCGCATGTGTTTCCCATCAATTAAAAATACACATACACCAAATAAATCCAATCATATTTTTATATTCCATCCAGAAGAACATGACCATCAAACCAGAGCCATGCCTCTTAGGATAAATTAAGGGCAATCGCCCGAAGCCACTAAAAAATAAAGGCCATGATATTTTTTACATCCCAAATTTAAATACTTTTTAAAAAGATATGCCACAAAAATTTACGCATATAAATTTCAAGTTTACTTGAAAAATTAAATAATCCGATACTAATATTTAAATAACATAAAGAAGTAACTACAAGTTTTAGAATGTTTTTTATAACTTTTATTAATTATCAAAAATTTGTAAAGGGTAGGTGTTCTGGTTTACGATTCGATTTTTCCGTTTTTTGGTTTTATAAATACTAAGGGGGTGTTATTGGTTATGGAGTTTTAATGGATTTTGAAATCCATGTGAAATCATGTGTTATTCGTTTAGTGATTTGTAAATCCTAAATGAAATCAAATGTTGTTGGTTTAATGATTTGTAAATTCTAATTGAAATCTAGTGTTATTCGTTTAATGATTTGATATTAGGTTTCAAATTCCACTTTGTATTTTCATAGATTTGTAAGGATTTCAAAGTTAAAAATACAAAGTACCAAATCCAAACATAAATCATGGTATTTCAAAATCCATTCATTTTAAAATCCATAAATTTCCAAATTCTCATGGATTTATAAATCCATTAAAATACCATAACCAATAACAACCCCTAAAATCATTTGAACTCATTGGAAATACAGTTCAGTTTCAGTCTGTTTTTGGTTTGGTCGGTTTTGGTTTTAATTTTGATTTTGATCCGGTTTTCCATTTTAAAAGACATTAAAATGTACACAAATAGTGATTTTTTGTCAAGGTACACCAATAGTATTTTATTTTACGTTTACTTTGTTTAATATCAAAAATACTTTTCACACATGTATACAACTATAAAATAATAAATTTTATGTATTTATAATTTATTTGGTTTCAATTTTTTCGGTTAACCAAAAACCGTTCGATTAAAGTTTTTTTGTTTCTTAAATAATCAAATTTTAAAAACTTCGGTTCGGTTTCACTTTTTCAACTCAGCTTGGTCCGGGTAATTTTCCCACCCCCCAATATTTTTTATGTTTTAAAACAACATTACTATTACTAGGTCAATACCCGCGCATACGCACGGGTAAAAGTTTGTTTCACATGGTATAACTTACAAATGTTAGTGTGGCAAAAATTGCACCACAAATCACCTATTTACAATTCTACAACCATGGATGTTAAAAAAAATTAATCATTTATGAATCACGACTAGGTTCGGTAGAACTATAACAATATCAAAGGCAAGAATATATAAGAGAATGTTAAAGATTATAGACCGAACTGTTGGTATAGTAAATATAGATATCGTTATAATTATCACAAAGTGCACCAAAAGCAAAGAACAAAGATCTGTAATATTATCATTCCATGTAAATCGAATGCAATATAATTTAAATTTATTGAATGCTGTGTAATTTAAATTTAGCTTTGGTTTTGGAATGGATGTGAATTAAAGAAACCTATATTTGTCTTTTTTCCACTATTTTGTCTTTTTTACTCTCCAGTACTGTATATTTGTGTTAGAGGGTTTATAGTTTTATAGACGATGTTTGTCCTAAAGCAAAGTAACAATGATAAAGACTTTTTAAAAATTATGATGATTGCGATCAAAATATTAATGTGAACGTAATGGCCACAACGCACTAACTCATGCTGATACAAAATATTCTATGAATAAGAATCTGATTACTCACAATGAAGTTCTTGCTGACTCAGTTACACCGATGGAAGCTATTACTGAAGATGAGAATAGACGGTTAGTGCATTTTCAAGAACCTTTAAAAGTCTCTTCTCTGCCAGCTGAAAAACTCAAACTCATCAATAGTTCAATACACCATGAGATAGCTGGACCTTCTGAACTCAAAGCTATCAAACGCAAAGCATCTACAGCTAATGATCCAATCAGAGAGGAATGTATAAGACAAAAACAGGAAAAGGCAGTAGAAAATGAAGATGATATGTGGAGGTGGATACACCGAAACCACCTAACGCTAAATGAAGCTCTTGCACTGGAATTGTCAGGGGCTAAGGAACCCCTTGACAATTCGTCAATTAGAAGACATCAGGAAATTTATAAACCTGAAGTCTTGTTCCTTATAGAAACACTAAATCCGGATAGATATGTACAAGATTTTAGTACCAAATTAGGTTATGATAACTCGTTCATCATTTCTCCAGAAGGCAGAAGTGGTGGTATGGCTGTTTTTGGTCAGGGACGTACAAATTAACATTCTCCATAATACATCCTACTATTGTACAGATCTTTTGTTGCACCACAATAGAAACTCTCTCTACATCACCTATGTGTATGGACCTCCACATTATGCTGCGAGAAATAATCTATGGGATGTGCTTATTAATGATGAAGAAGAAGGCATTTACAGAGGGCAACCTAGGTTGTTATTAGGAGATTTTAATGACATCAAGGCCAATGCTGAAAAGAAGGGTGGAAGGCAAAGATAAGAAAGAACTTTCCTAAAGTTCAGGCAACTATATGGCAGATTGGGACACCAGGATTTACCAATGTATGGTGGGAAATATACATGGGCTGGACATAGAGGAACTCACACTATTAAATCACAAATAGATAGAGTAATGGTTAATATACAATGGTTGGATCTATACCCACATGCTTATGTTCAACTATTACAATGGGGAAGATCTGATCATAGACCATTACTTGTGCATACTGAAGCAAGAACCGGGCATGGAATAAAGCTCTTCAAATATGAATCCAGATGGAAATCAGAACCAACTCTTAAAGAAACAGTTTCAACTATCTGGCACCAAACCTGTTCTGATATCCATCCTTCACAATTTTCTCAAGCTCTCAAGAATTGTAGGAAGGGATTATCAAAATGGAAAGCTGAAAAGAATTTAAACTCCAGTTTGAAACTAAATAAATTGCAAGCTACACTTCAAGCAGAAATGGAGGTTTACCCCATTAATTTTTCAAAAGTTGCATCTCTCAAAACTCAATTAAAATTTGAAGCAAAAAGGGAAGAAGAATATTGGAGAGTTAAAAGTAGGATCTTGTGGATGCATGCTGGAGATAAGAACACAGCTTATTTTCATGCAAAGATGAAGCAGAGAAGGTGCCATAATAGGATCAAATCCATTAAAGACACAAATGGTACAATACACACACAAGATCATGATATCTACAATGTTTTGTTAAACCATTTCTCAAAAATATATACACAAAATTCTAGACATATGCACCTGATTTCTCCATTTTTGATGATCTAGATGCACGAGTCCCAGAAGAGATGAATTCATCCCTCACAAAGCCAGTGGAAGAAGAAGAAATTTGGCATGCTCTAACACAAATGGGGGATGATAAGGCTCCAGACCCTGATGGACTAACAACAGATTTTTACAAACATCATTGGCCGGGAATAAAATCAGGTGTGATTGAGTTTGTTAAGCATTTATCAATCATTCAGAGATGAATCAGAACATAAATCATACAAACATATGTCTAGTTACCAAAATAGATAAACCAGTAAAAGCTAAAAATTATAGGCCTATAAGTTTAGCAAACGTAGCATATAAGCTAATATCTAAAATTATGGCCAATAGGTTAAAACACTGGTTGCATCTCATCATTTCAGAAAATCAATCTGCTTTTATCCCAAACAGATTAATAACTGATAATGTTCTGTTAGCCCATGAACTGATCCACTCTATGAAAACAAGGACTAGGAAAGATGCATTCATGGAAGTTAAGCTAGACATAGAAAAATTGGAATGGGACTACTTTATTTTCATAATGAGAAAATTGGGATTCTCTGAAATGTGGTGTAGCTGGATTAAAGTCTGCATCCAATCTGTTACATATTCAGTCCTATATAATGGTTCACCAATAGGTAATATTAGACCAATAAAAGGAATAAGGCAAGGTAATCCATTATCAACACACACATATATATATATATATATATATATATATATATATATATTATGTNAGGAATTAACAGGTTTCAGAGCAAGTAGTAGAGCTCCAGCCATTTCCCATTTATTTTTTGCTGATGATGCTTTGATCTTTTGTAAAGCTACCTTCTGGGAAACAGAAAATCTGAATAATATACTACAGCAGTATGGACAACTCTCAGGGCAACAAGTCAATTATACAAAATATGTTGTGTTATTTGGTTAGAATTGCACAAACTCAATTAAAAATCTATTGATACACAGCCTAAACATAAAGAAAGTGGGAGGTTTTGGAAAGTATTTAGGATTGCCATATATTATAACAAAAGACACAACAAATGTATTCTCCTACTTGTGTCAGAGAATACAGAGTAAATTAGAAAACTGGTCAGCTAAATTTCTCAATCATGCAGGAAAG
>OVBE01012086.1:1499-13666 GCA_900406425.1 Iberis pinnata
GAACTATATATACTAGTAGTATCTAAACTATAATGTAGATAATGGTATTATCCTATACGCCCCCTCAAGATGAGCGTCCGATAGAGAGCCCAATCTTGGACAGATTCGTTTGAAGAACTGCACGAGACAATGGCTTTGTAAGTGCATCTGCCAGCTGGTCTTTAGTTGAAACATGAGCAACCCGTAAGACACCTGCTTGAACCATTTCTCTGATAAAATGATAATCAAGTGCCACATGCTTCATTCGAGAGTGAAAAACTGGATTTGCACTGAGGTAAGTGGCACCCACATTGTCACAGTAAATGAATGGTTGAGTTGTAGAAGAGAGGCCAAGTTCTTTGAACAGTGATAATATCCAGAGTAGCTCAGTAGCAGTGGTAGCAACAGCTCTATACTCTGCTTCAGTTGAAGACCCAGCCACTGTCCTTTGCTTATTCGACGACCAAGCGATCGGATGCGAGCCAAGATAAACTATATGAGCACTTGTTGAGGTGTAATCATCGCGATTACCGGCCTAATCCGCATCAGAAAACGCATGTAAGGCTTCAGAGTTACCTTGACGAAGAAGAATACCCCGATCCTTAGTTCCTGCGAGATAACGAAGAACTCGTTTCGCTGCAAGCCAGTGAATCTCAGTAGGGCAGTGCATAAACTGTGATAGTTTGTTGACAGCGAAAGCTATGTCCGGTCGCGTGAACTGAAGATATTGAAGGCTGCCGACAAGAGCTCTATAATCAGAACCATCATTTAAGCGTGTACCAGAGTTTAGTCGAAGCTCGTTATTGGTGACCATTGGAGATGCAACGGGATTGGCAGAGCTCATGTCAAAACGAAGAAGGAGGTCAGTGATATACTTTTGTTGATTCAGTAACAGACCTGAAGATGATCGTAGTACTTCAATTCCTAAGAAGTAAGTCAACTCACCAAGATCCTTAAGCGAGAATTTTTGACTGAGAGAATTAATGAACTCTTGGACCCGAGAACCATTGCTGCCAGTAACAATGATGTCATCGACGTATATGAGAACAAACATCTTCGCATTGCTGGAGTTAAGGATGAATAGAGAAGCATCAGACAGAGAATTTTGAAAACCAGATGCGAGTAGAAACGTTTTGAGCTCCCGGTACCAAGCACGTGGCGCCTGCTTGAGACCGTAAATGGCCTTGCGCAGCTTGCATATGTGATGTGGTTTATCTTTGTCAACAAACCCTGCTGGCTGAGCCATATAGACATCCTCCTCTAGGTGGCCTTGAAGAAACGCATGATTGACATCAAGTTGACAGATTTTCCAGTTCCTGGTAACAGCAACGCTAAGAACAGTGCGGACTGTTGTAGGCTTGATAACGGGACTGAAAGTCTCATGGAAATTAATTCCGGGTCGCTGATGAAATCCCTTTGCGACAAGGCGAGCTTTGAACCGCGAGACAGAGCCATCAGGATTAAATTTAACTCGAAAAACCCATCTGTTGCCCACAAGATTGAAACGCGAGTCCGGAGGAATAAGATCCCAAGTGTGATTGCGGACTTGAGCATCAAACTCTTCACTCATAGCCTTTCGCCAGCGTTCATCTTTGAGAGCTTGAGCTGTCGACTTTGGTTCACTGTGATCACTAGCACACACCTGAGAAGCAAAAGAAAATTTTGCATTAGGCTTAATGATATTGTTCTTTGAACGAGTCACCATTGGGTGTGTATTGAGAGACACACTGATCTCGCACTCAGAGCCAGCCTGTTCAACAGAAGGTGGAGTGTCATCTGGAGCAGCTTGATCGTGATTTGGAACCGGAGCCAGAGCTTCTGTTGCAGTCGTGATAACAGTCTCTGGTGAAGCACCTGAGCTCGCAGAGGATGGTGTGGGAGATACGGATGAGGAGCTGAGTGACAAGGGCTCAATGGGTTGAATAGGCGGTGACCAAATAGAAGGTAACAGAGAGGATTTCTGGGAATTAGCAGTAAATGAATGAAAAGGAAAAGATGACTCAACAAAGTGCACATGTCTTGACATATAGAGGCGATATGAGTTAATGTCTAGACATAGATAGGCACTCTGAGACAAAGAGTAGCCCAGGAACAGACACGGAGTGGAGCGTGGATCCAGTTTATGCGTTGTGTAGGGTCGGAGCCACGGATAGCAGAGGCAACCGATGACTCGAAGTCGAGAGTAATTCGGTGAGGTATGGAATAGCTTCTGGAACGGATTCTCATTGGCAAGAGTTGTTGTCGGCATTCTGTTGATGAGGAAGACAGATGCAGCAAAGGCATAACTCCAGTATGTGTTTGGAATGGAGGCATGACTTAAGAGGGAGAGCCCTGTTTCAACAATGTGTCTATGATGCCTTTCGGAGAACCCGTTGTGCTCGGGTGTATGCGGTGGCGTTGTAAGATGAGAGACACCGTTTGTTGATAGAAAATCCGCAAGGGCTATATATTCTCCTCCGTTGTCTGTATATAGAGTGATGAGTTTGGTTTCAAATCTGTTCTCAACAAGAGATTTCCATTTAATAAAAACAGATTTGACATCAGACTTTCTGCGAAGTGGATAGTACCAAATATAATGAGTAAAATGATCAACTAGTATGACATAATATTTGTATCCATCAATGGAATAAATTGGTGCTGTCCATACATCTGAGAAGACTAGTTCAAGAGGTTGTGTACTAGATAGAGACGAATTAGAAAAAGAAAGCTTGTGACTTTTATTGATAAGACAATCATTGCAAGATAACTTAGAAAGCGAGTGAGTAATGGGAAGTGAAAAACCAGAAACAATAGACTTTAAAACGGGCAAAGCCGGGTGTCCTAATCTAGAGTGCCAAGTGATAGGAGAACACTTAACAGACGCAGAAAAAACAGAGGGAGAAACAGAGGATTGTCTTGGCGACTCATAGCCCTTATCATCCGCTTTTCCTGTCACCAGAGGCACCCCTGTGGCCAGGTCCTTCACCTGAAAGATATCAGGAGAAAATTCAACAGAAACACGGTTGTCAGTGCAAAGACGTTTTACAGATAACAGATTCTTCGAGATGTGAGGAACTCTCAAAACATTAGACAGATTAAACTTATGTTGTTTAGATGAGAGAGAGGAGGAACCAGTATGAGTGATCTGTAGCCTTTGACCATCCGCCACAACAACATCATCACCACCAGTATAAGGAGAATGCATAGAGAGATTCGCCAAATCAGAGGTTATATGATGAGATGCCCCACTGTCCACAAGCCAGGCCGAGTTGTCAACTTGAGAGGTACCAACATGATGAGCCTGAGGGAACTGGTTGTGGTGTGAGACCATTTTAAACAGAGGACACTTGTCAGCTCGATGTCCTTGAGTTCCACATGCTTGGCATTTGCCAAGATACGGTCGTGGTTGTCTATTGCCATTCTGATTGTTTGAGTTGTTATTGTAGCGAGAGTTGTTGGTTTGTTGATTGTTGTTTCGCCAGTTTCTTGGTCTGTCCTGAGCTACATTAGCTGTGACAATCTGATTGTGTGAAAAAGGAACTTGTGCTAGAAGATCAGCTTCGTGATTTAACAGCTTTTCATGAAGCTCAGAGAAGGAGATGGGTAGATCACGGCTGTGAACTGAGTTTGTAACCAGTTTGTAATCATCACCAAGTCCCACAAGGATAATGTCAGTGAGATCTTCAGCTTCCATTGGACTGCCAAGTAATGCAAGTCCATCTGATTTTATTTTAATTTGTTGCATGTATTCATCAATTGTCTTGGTCCCTTTGAAGCATTGCCTTAGATGATTCCTCAATTGTTTGATGTGTCCTCTTGTTGGTCTCGCATAGGTGTTGGCGAGGATGATCCAGGCCTCAAGTGCAGTAGCTGCCGTTGCTATAAGTGGCTGTTGTGTCATCTCCAGAGAGCCAAGAAGCGCACTGTAGACGAGACTGTCTTGCCGATACCAGAGAGTATACTCTGGATTTGTTTCTTCAACAGTATCAACGATGACTTTCGTTGATGGCGGTTTGACTGTATCATCAATGTGATTGAGCAAATCATAACCTCTGAGAAGAGACTTGATTTGAGCGCTCCATGTGAGGTAATTAGCTGGTGATAGTTTTGTCACATTTTGCATGTTTACCATCACAAGATTTGATGATGAAGTGTTGAGAAGATCCGGGTTGGAGACATAGGAACGTGATGTTGATTGAGGAGCCATTAGAAAAACGTAGGTATAATTGGAATCAATTAGCTCTTGATACCATGTGGTGAAGGTTAAATAAGTGTTTCACTATATTGATTAACAAGAAATGAATACAACACATATATATATATATATATATAACAGAGAGAGGATCGTAGAAGATCGTATCTTAACTANNNGAACTATATATACTAGTAGTATCTAAACTATAATGTAGATAATGGTATTATCCTATAGCCACCACAAAAGAATCCAAAAAGAAGAAGATGAGATCACGTGAGAATATAAAAACATAGCGCGCGACAGAAATTATAAATTTGGGCTCTTGGACGCAAATACATAAGCCCACTATTTTTTTAAAAGCCCAAAGAGGTTCCGATTCGCTTTTGGCGTCGGCGTTTTGAAATCGAAATCGAAGAACTTCAAATTCCTCAATTTTCTTCATTTCAGACTAGGTTTTGACCCGCGCCAAGCGCGGATGTGATATTTACATTGTAGAAGAAATCAATTATTATTAAAATTAAGGGTGGTGTTCGGATAACTATTCAGGTTTGATTTGAGTTTTAGAGATTTTTGGGTATTTTAGTTTAGGGATCTAGAACCCGTTAAGATAGTTTACAATTTCGGGTCAGTTCGATTCGAGTATTTTTTTGGGTTTTCGGTTATTTATTTCGGATTATGTGTTAATTTTCGGTAATATCCGTTCGGGTTGGGTATTTTGGATTTTTGGATATTTCGGTAATATCCGTTCGGGTATTTTAGGATTTCGGATCGGATTCAGATTCAGCTATCTTTCGGGCTTTCAAGTTTGGTTCGGGTAAAATGTCCACCCCTAATTAAAATAGAGAAAAAATTCTACTCCTTCCGTTTTTATTTATAAGTCGTTTTGGGATTTTCTTATGTTCCAAAATAAGTGTTGTTTTAGGAGTTCGATGTAAAATTTGACTTTTTTAACCAATTAGAATTTGTGGTTTGAAATCCTTTTCTAGGACAAACTAGGTGGACTGAACCTAGATCTTCTTCTTACAATAATTTTGAATTCTACGCTTTAGGTTACGACAAATTGCTACGTACCCACAAAGTCTTGAGATTTGTGAATGATTACGATGGTTCATTATTAAAGAAAAAATACCTCAAGTTTGAAATCTACAATTCGACTCTAATTCATGGAAGGTTCTTGATGATGTTACTCAAGGCTGGTATATAAGCTACTATCAACGTGGTGTTTCTATGAAAGGAAACACTTACTGGTATGCTCAAGACCCAGTGAGACGTGGTCTTCCTCATTTCTTAGTTTCTTTCGACTTTAACACTGAGAGATTTGGGTGTTTGCCTCTGCCTTTCGACACATGTGTTTTTAAAAAAACTATGACTATTGCGATTCTATCTAATGTTGGAGAACATCAACTTGCAGTTTTATTTCAAATTTGTCGTAAACCATTCAGAATGGGGATATGGATTAGTACTAGTAAGGTTGAGTCGTGGAAAAATATATTCTTAGTGGTTGATATGAAACCACTTGTTGGGCTTCCGCTTGACCGTGCATGTGAGAGCTTCTATGTTGACGAGAAGAAGAAGCTGGTGGTGGTTCTTGATAAAGACACACCGAAGTTTGGTAACAAACACACACGCAACATAGCTTATATCATTGGAGAGAAGAGATACTTTGAAAAAGTTGTTCTTGGCGAATCTATTGCCCCACATTGTTACCCGCTTTTGTGCTCTTCTTATATTCCTAACTCAGTGAAAACTCCTGCACCACAAGACCAAGACCACATATAACACCGTAATAATCTACTATTAACTTGTGTTTTCTTTTCTCATGTTTGGTTATTAATTTTGTTGTTAGTTTGGTTTCTCAATTGTTGCCTCTGCTTTATTCACTTGTACCATCTTTTGTACTATTATTTTATGTTGTTATTTATTTATTGTTTTACTGCTTTTTTGCATATCATCGAAAACTCGTTCAAACGTTAGTTGGCCGTTCGAGCTGGACCTAGCGTCTAGTAAAAAAATAAAATCGGAGATTAATCAAGATTAATAGAAGACTAGTTTTTTTTATAATATTTATTACTTACCTTTATATATATATATTCCATTCTTTTTCTTTAAAAAGAAGATAATAGTGCAAAGATGGTCCAAATCAAAGAAATCAGAGGCCATATATAATTGCGAACCAAACCAGCAACACAATTAATAACCAAAGGTGAGAAAAGAAAACACAAGCTCATATTATGTTTGTTTAATTTTCACTGAGCTTAGAACGTAAGAGCACACAAACGTGTTACAATATAAGTTGATAGATTCTTCAAGTCAACTGATTTAAGATATCCCTTCTTTACAATAAAATAAGCTATGTTACGGGTGGGTTTAGAATTAGATCTCTCTTTGTTTGTATCAAGAACCGCCATAAGATTCTTCTTTTCAACCAAGAAACTCTCACCTATAATATATGTAAAATTGAAACCCAACAAGTGGTTTCATATTAACCGCTAAAACTATAACTATTTTTCTCCACGACATTGCATTCAGTTCAAATTTTACTGTTGTTACTGATCCATATCTCCATAGTGGATGGTGAACGATAAGGTTGAAATAAAACAGCAAGGTGCTTTTCACCAACTTTAGACAGGGTCATATTATTGAAAACGTTGGAGGAGTTAAAAGACAACGCGGTCCAAATCTCGTGATGGTTAAGTCAAAACAGATTAAGAAATAATCACGTCTCAATGGGTCTCGAGCATACCAATAAATGTTGCGTCAAGAACCTTTTAGGATTTAGAATTGAAATTGTAGATTTCAATCTCAAAGATTTGGACTTATCAAAATCTTTCAAAAATCTTAAGACATTGTGGGTGCCTAGCGATTTTTCGTACCCTAGAGCATACCGATCATAAATGTTGTAAGAACATTTGGGTTCAAGCAAACTAGTTTGTCCTAAAAAAGGTTCCAAACGACAAGCCTAGTTGAATTAAACTTGGAGAAAATTACAAGATATACCATATAATTTTTATATTCTATGTAAAGTATCATATTACATCAAATTTATGAATAGTATCATATTGACTAATTGAGAAATGGCCATTTGATCTCTCTCTTCTCCTTCTTTCTTCCTTTCTACTCTTTTTTCTCTCTCTTCTCTCTTCTATCTTCTCAACAATTCACAATTATATATAAACAATATGTTTTTATAGATGTAAACAAAAATGATGAATGTCAGTAGACAACTATCCATGGACGAATAAATGTAGAAACAAATAGAAGATTTATGGAAGACTAAAAGTAGGAGAAAAAAATACTAATTGACCAAAACAAGGTGGACAAGACGGCTGGAGAGACTCCGTCCATGGATAAGTTGGTCCACACATATCTCAAGACATATAATTTCTTGTCACTAGGAGTATATAGTTATTGTCCACATACATCTGGTTCATGTCCACAACATATATTATGTGGTCCACACATATCTCATGATTCATCTACATTTACGTATTGTCCATGCTCCTTTCGGTGTTGTCTTCTTACAATGGGTTTATGTCCACCATCATAAATTTACGTATTTTCCACGCTCCTCCTGGTTTTATCTCCATATATTGAGTTTATGTCCACGATATGATGTTATTTTGTCTACTTAAACACGTTTCATGTCCATGATGTAAGTTAGATGGACCACATCTCTCTTCTTATTCAACTAGTTTTTTTGTCCACCGTTTGAAGAACTCTGGTGGACAAAAGAGTTTTCAATTAATTTATAAAAGAGAAAACAATATCAAATTTCATAAATCTCAAACATTTTATAACAAATATCATATTAGTATGACTTTAGCAACTACTGCAACCACCGTTGCGTTCATCAAAAACATTGTCTAAGATTGTGCCCGTCGGAGAAAAACCTGTCCACCAGACTCGCCGTATGTCGTCCACAAATCACCAGATGCTATCGATGATTCTGTCCATGAAGCAGATCACAAAACGTCCACTAAGTCATTAAATCTGGTTCGAGTTTGTCCACCAGAAAATAAGAGGAAAACCTGTCCACCAGAGTTCCTCGAAAATGGTGCATAAAAGCTCTCCATCTTATCATCATTTATGAGCATTAAATGCTCTTTTATCCCACCAATTTCAACAAATAAGAAGGATAATATGATTATTTTTGTCATGCCACAACTTATACTTTTATATATAAAGAATGACTAATTTTGTATTTGCCATAAAAAAATCCAAAAATTATGGTAGAACTAATAAATGTCCCTTAAACTTGTCTCCTCATTTAGTAAGGGTATGAATTTTTAAAAAATCATTTTATTTTAAAAGTAGCTCGGTCTCTGCATCATCCTCATCCATAAGTAAATGATGAAAAGTGGTGGACTCTTTGATTTTGCTTAATCTCCTATGAACGAAATCGTTACTTATTGGGAAATAAATGATTTTGCTCTCGTAGTGAATCTTAAGTTTTATTCTTGTTGCTCTATAAAATAAATAACAAAATTCAAAAATGGTTGATAAGAGGGACGTGATTCTTCTCCGATTGTAGAGGTTGGAGAGATAGACGCAAGTGCTCCTTTCCAATCTGTGAAGGATGCGGTTAATCTTTTCGGAGAATCTGCTTTCTCAGCTGAAAAACGGCTATTTCCAAAACCCAATCGTCAATCAGCTGAGGTAATTCGATTTGATTCTCAAGCAATTTGAGTTTCAAAAGGTTTTAAAAACTGTATTTGTGTTATGTTTGCAGAAAGTTTTGGTGAAGCAAACAGAGCTTCACTTGGCGCAGAAAGCTTTGACAAGTTAAAAGAACAACTTAAGAGTGCTGAAACAATCAAAGAGCAAGATTTGAGTGAGCTTAAATGGTCCAAAAGAACTATTGATGAACTTACTCGTAAGTCGAGAGATTCTGCAATTAAAGCTAATGAAGCTGCTAAGATTCTAATCGAAGAAGCGAAACCGTGAAATGTTTCTGCGTCTAGTAGTGATGCTCAGATTTGGGATATAGAACAGTATGGATTGGTATGTAAATTAGAGGAAGCTAAAGAAGTGACTAAAGTTCATTCTGAGAAAATTGAGTTGCTTAAAAAGGAAATTGCAGCTCTTAATGAATCGATTGAACAGACAAAGCTTGCTTGTACTCAAACCCGTAAAGAACAATCTGAGATATATTTAGAAAAAAGATTCAGAAGCAATCATATAAAGCTGGCATGGAAGGATCACGTATTAGACTATATATTGATAATGTCAAATATATTCTATAAAGATTTGGTGTTCTCTTAGATTTCCTTTTATGTTCCTTTGCTTATGTATAAATACATGGCACGATTCATTAGTATAGCTAAGTCATATTTTACCTAAATTATTTCATGGTATCAGAGCAAAGATCTCTTTAACATATTTTTTTCTTCGATACTAACCTAAAACGATGGAAGGCTCAACGTCGACCAACAACGACTCCACTTCATCTATTTCGTTGTATACTCTAAACGCATCTGATAATCTCGAAGCGTTAATCTCTTTTGTTATTCTGAAAGAAGACAACTATCAAGAATGGACAGTTGGGTTGCAAAATTCTTTGCAAGCACAACAAAAATTAGGGTTTATTGATGGTTCTATCATCAAACCATCGACGAATCCAAATCTATCCATATGGTTAGCTGCAAATTCAATGATCATTGGATAGAAGAACATCTATTGATCCTCGCATATGATCGACTGTATCGTTTGTCTCTGAAGCTTCAGTTCTATGGGAGAGTCTCAAAAGCCGATTCTCTGTCGGTAATGGAGTACGTAAGCAGATTATAAAATATGAGTTGGCATCTTGTAGACAGAACGGATAATCGGTGTTAGAATACTACGGTCGACTATCCAAACTCTGGGAAGAGATCGAGAATTACCGAGTTGGACAAGCTTGTGTGTGCTCAGCCGCATCCACCATAGCTAAAGATCGTTAAGATGATAAGATTCATCAGGCTTGTTCGGTCTAGATATACCACGTTTCAGCAACATTCGATCAACTATCACCAGTGAAGATCCCTTGCCATCTCTGGCTCATGTCTATTCAAGGGTAATCAGAGAAGAACCAAATCAGAATAGTGAGAGGCCACACGAGCTAACTAAAACCAAAGTAGTCAGTTTCAATGCAAAAAGCGAAGGATATGTTCAAGTGGCAGCTGTCAAGACCGATCGTTCATCTCTTACATGTACCCATTGTCGGAAACGAGGACATTCCATCAATGATTGCTTCCACTTACATGGTTTCCCAGACTGGTGGATGGAAAAAAATTGTTCCATACAACCATCAGAGACACGCAACAATGGACGAGGCGGACGATCGAGACGTAATCAGAGTCGTGTGCGAGGCAGAGCCAATAATGTTCAACATCCGACATCTTCGACCACTGCTCTAGTCCCCAGCCAAATTACTCAGCTCATTAGTCTACTCCAAAGTCAACGTTCTAATGCATCGTCGACTCCATCAGACACTATGTCGCGTAAACTGAAATTAACTGATGTGGTTCTTGATACAGGTGCAAGTCATCACATGACTGGTGATTTGTCTTTGCTAACAAACGTAATAGCTATAATTCCTTCGGCTGTTACGTTTCCTGACGGGACAGGATCACGAGCTACAAAACGTGGAACGTTATATTTGAGCTCTTCGTATTTTTTGATGGATGTTCTTTATGTCCCAAATTTTACGTGCACCTTGATCTCGGTTTCTAAACTTTTGAAACAAACCCAGTGCATCGCTATATTTACTGATACTCTTTGTTTTCTATAGGACCTTTTTACGAGGACTTTGATTGGAAGGGGTGAAGAACGTGAGGGAGTGTACTACTTCAAAGGTGCTCAAGCTGCTCGTGTCAACAAAACTCATCAGAATAAAGATTTGTCTGCGGTTTTGCTCCATAAGCGACTTGGTCATCCATCTGCTAGTGTTATCTTTTCTTTAAAAGACTTTGTTACATCTCCAGATGTTTTAGGATATTTAACAATTGCAATATTTGTTTTCGGGCTAAACAAACCCGCAACGTTTTTCCGTTTAGCCTTAATAAAGCTTTAATTTTTTTTCCTTAGTGCATGCTGATGTTTGGGGTCCCTATAAAACACCTTCATCATCTGGTGCATTTTATTTTTGACGTTGGTAGATGTTTACTCAAGATCAGTTTGGACCTATCTAATGACTACAAAGTCGGAAGCAGCGAGTCTCATTCGTAATTTTTGCGCTATGTCTTCAGCGCTAGTATGGAAAATCAGTTCAAACGATTCGAAGCGACAACGGAACTGAGTTCATGTGTCTCACTTTTGATATCCTTGCCTTTTTATGTTTTTTAACATTGATTTTGATCCCATTCTAGGTTGTTTAGCTTGCATTTGGGTCTAGATAGGTCGCATTTTGCATACTTTTGCATATTTCAGGTGTTTAAGAAGTGCAGAGCTGAATTAGAATCAAAACCGATGAGAAATGATCAAGAAGGAGCTCAAAAAGATACCAAAAGGATACTGCAAAAACCATACCGGTTTGATGCATCGGGGGAAGCAAACTGGTGTAGAAGAAGAAGAGAATTTTGAAGACTGTACCGGTTTAGTGAACCGGTTATCACCAAACCGGTATAGATACTTCAAATTCCAGGAACCTCACGCATTTAGTTGCACCGGTTTGTGCAAACTGGTACAACTTCTTGAAAACTCATACCGATTTATGAAGCTCAAGAGTATACAATACATAATAATAATTACTGTCACACCACACACGATCACAAACATCGTAAGAATGTACGATGATGGTGGCAGAAGTAAAGAGAGCACACACCCGACAAAAGAAAAACAATCTTTTAGCTAATCTCGGCCTGTGCTCTCTTTCTTCTGTCAACATTTTTCATATTTCTTTTCCGGATAGACGAAGAAGAAGTGTGATATGAAAATTAAATTAACTTTTTTTTGTTTGTGTTTTTTTTCCAAGTTTTGTGTTCTATAATATGCAATATCTTTTTTTATCAAAAAATATATATATATATATATATATATA
>OVBE01012087.1:0-13666 GCA_900406425.1 Iberis pinnata
GAGTTGAGTTAACCCATTACCCATTTCATACACAAGTCATATGAGTTATGGGTTGGTGTGGGTTGGGTTACCCATTTTGACACCCTTACATAAACTTACATAATGATAATAAATAGAATTAGTTAACATATAAATTAATATAATGATAATAAATATGGTAATCTAACTCTCATATTTGTTTATGGGCTATCATAACCAAATTTATGATATCCCATTAATAGAATTTAATTTATGTTTTTTTCATTATAGGTATTTAATAAAGAATTTTATTTTTGAATTCAAAATAAATTTTAAAGTTATTAAAATTATAACTAATATAGTATGAGTATTATTTTTCAATATATATAAAATTATTACATTTAGAATAAATTTTAATTAGTTTTCAAATTATCTAATGTATTATGTAGGAGATTTGTACATAATAATTATATATTTAATATAGTATATTTTAAAATTTTTATTTAATGTAACTTAATGGCTATTTTAACATAATAAAAAATGAATTATATCTTTTACCTGATTTATTAACGCATCTATGATTATATAATATCTTGCTCCTACATCTGAAAAAAATGTATTAATACTTTGGTAGTTAATATTGTTGATAAGTGTAGATTGATTTAAATTATATATCAAATATTAAATATCTTGGTGTTCTTTGTTTATGTGTTCGACGAATAGGTTATTCAATCATAAATATCACATACATAAAAGGTAGATTATAATTAAAATCAAAATTTTGCTATGATATATATAATTATATATAAAAACATTATAAAGTTAAGATCTCGCCTTATTATATTGTTTATGTGTTGTATTTATGCAGATCAATAGATCCACTCTAGTATTGAATAGCAAACATAACATGCAAAGGAAAAGAGATTGAAAAATTTAATCTATTTAGTCTATTACCAATGGAGTTATAAAATTAACGATATATTAATATATTATATTTTTTTTTGGACTTTGAGAGTAATTTTTTCTTTCTATTTAGTATATCAGATATCCTAATTATCATTTCAAAAATGCATATTTAAATGATTATTTTGTTGTTGTTGGGACGAGAAAAATAATAATCTAGAAGGTTATAATTTTACATATATAAAATATGTCAATTTCCTACTTGAAATAATCTATTAGATTAGTATTTTTTTTTTTTTATAACTTTTGGGCCTTTTTGGGTGTGATCTAATATTAATGTAATGCTCTCCTGAAAATAATTAATCCATATGCGATGACAAAACATTGAGTTTTTAATGTATATGTAATATTTAAGACCCAACTAAATAAAATAAAGTTTTAATTAACTTCATTGGACTTAACTGAATTTTAATTTAATTACAAATGGGCTTTAAATAGTTAAAATCGTTAATATTACATAAACTATTTTTAACTGTTTTAATTAAATTTTTATGAAAAATTTATTATAATTCTATATTATGTAATTTAAAAATATGTAATTACCATTCAACTATTATTATTAATAAAAATATATAATAATTTAAATAATTTATATTATTTTTAAAAAATCTAATATATTAAAAAATTTATAACATTATATATAATATAACTATTGAGCATTTTATAATATATTATAAGAATTTGGTATTTAATAAAGATTTAACATAATGAAAATAAATATTTACCTGCAATATTTTCAGTAATAAGATGATTTGTTATGAAATTTGGAAAAAAAATCGGCATTCAATTTTTAAATCTCAAACTAGGAGATCTAAGAAGATATCTTATCATATTTGTTTTTATATACGCTTATTACATCATTTATCTGAAAAAATTGGAATAATTTTTTTCATAGAATATAATTTAAACATATAGATCGAATGAACTGAAATAACTTAGATTTTACCTTATTATGTTTCATTTATGTGTTTTGATTATTCAGATTCGTAGATCCGCTCCGAAATAAGAAGAAACATCACATGCAAAATAAAGTAAAAAAAAGTAAAATTAAATTTAGGGTTTATATTCCTTAGTCGATAATAGAAATCTATGAGATGGGATTTTACCTTATTGATCTTGAATGATTTATATATATGATATATCTTCTTATTGGTAAGATTAGAATGACTGATTAAATTTTGTCTGCAAATCGCCATTTTGAGAGGACGAAAGGAAAGAGAGAATAGTGCGATTTTTTTTTGTTTTCTTTGAATCATATGTGTCGGTGCAGATTCAAAATTATGTTTTAGGTTTTAGAAAATTCGAATGGATCAATTGGGCCTAAATTTAAAATTTTCAACACATAATGTTGAATAATAATATGGGACCAACTTTTTTAAACCCATGATAATATTTTTTAATAATAAAATATTATTGAAAATTATAAAACATATTATAAAATAAAATCAATTTAAACAAGTAATATATATATATATATATAAGAAATACAAATGTGAAAATCAAAATTTACCAAATTATATAATTAATGTTAACAGAGCGTCGAAAAAAGAGTGTTTGAAGTTGTCTTGATTTACGGATCTAAGAAAGTGCACGACTAGCAAAATTGTTAAGAGTAAATTTGTGAAATAGGTACATTTTTTAATAATTTATGATAAGATATTTTTGTTAGGTTAATTAGAGAATTATGTATTTTTCTATTAATGCACCATTAACTTTTTCAATGATACTAAAGCTAACCTTTTGATATAATTTTTAATTTAATTAAACTTAAAATATGGTAACAATTTTATGCTTATTACGATAGAAATAAAGAATTTCCCAATTTTTTCTTTTATTATGTAACTTAAAGATGGTTACCTTATTTGGAAATAAATTTAAAGATTTCTCAAATTTAAAATAAGATAAGTTGTACTCGTTCTATGGTTCATTTGGTTTATGTTAAACATTATTTGTTGATGATGAATGTTTTTGGATTTTATGAATGATAAAGTTACTTACTGTCAATAGTGTAGAAATGGTGGTGGATAATGAATAAATGGTGAATAGTAAACGATAGATGGCGAATGGTGAATTATGAATATTAAACGGTGAATATGCCTTGTGAATTATGTTACATGAATAAATAGTTATAAAAAGAAATTTGTGACTCCAAATATGTCATTGGTTACACATACAAATTTAAAGAGAGTTATGTTAAGTTAATATTCTACGTCGCCAAAATGAGACAAGAGTTTTTTTTTTGTCACCATTTGGACTACAACAGGCCGGCCCAATAGCCAGTTCCTGCATAATAGCAGGCAATTTCTACACTATCATAGGCATGGGGACTCGATCCCGAGTGAGGTGGTGTTACCTGCCTCATATGGACTTATAAATGCCACTAGGCCAAGGGCACTTCCCCGAGACAAAAGTTATTTGAAGTTAATACATAACACATATTAGTTTATATTCTACTACATACTTGGGTACTTCTTCTCCCTTCTTAACCTCGTGGATCTTCTTGGAATTACATCTTTTTCACTAAATCCATTTTTACGTTTTATATCAGGTGCCTTTGCTTTTTTCCCAATTATTTCCTCCTTTCGTACCTTCAAAACAACATGTAAAGGTAAATTAGAATATAAATTGTTATTTACCCAAAGAAATAACTTACATTTTCATGTTGTTGGTTACATTCTTCTGGGTTTGCTTCCTCGTGAAGACTATTAGTTTAAGTTGTTTCTTCTTCATCGATTTTTTTCCCTAAACAACACAACCAAACATAATTGAAATTCAGACTTGATTAATATTAAAAATATTATTTTTAAAAAGTACATGAATTGGCTCAGATTCAACAAACGTTTGATCATCATCGTGACCAGACACAATGTCCACTGGGTGTTTGTTAACATCATCAACCTGTTTTGATATATAACAAAATCATATAAGATATAAAAGACCCAATTGACAATGTTAACAACAACCTCTCGAAGGGGTCGTTGAGGAATAACATGATCGTTAACCCCAACGTCGAAATCGTAGTCGTGATTATGAGATATCTTCATTCTCTCCTTTCAAACATACTCTTTCATTTCATTTACTTGTTTGCCTACCCACTCTTTTATTTCTCCAAATATTCGAGATATATGTTCTTCCTTCCCGCAATATGCTCAATTTGGGTTACACAAACAAATAAGTGAACAGTGAATTATGACTAGTGAACGGTGAACGATAAATGGTGAACAATTTATAGCTTAATGGTGAACCGTGAATAGTTCCATCTAGCTACCGGTAAGTCAAATAGCTTTCTGAAACAAGATCTCCACAATCTGGCGAATTTAAAAGCAGGCAATTTTGCATAAATAGTTGATAGGAATTCAGTCCTCATGTACATGTGCATCGTTCCATCCATATGTGCTTCGTCGATCCTGAAAAGTCTATGCAGAAGCTTCTCGTCAACATCTCCATCATATTGTTCCATTCTTTGTAATAAATAAACAATATGAAGGAAAAATTTATAAGCAGACTTAAGTTTCCGAAAACATATGCCTATAAATCCAAAATAAATATATCAAATAATGCTTCATGAGGATAACAATTTATATGAAGCTAATATCAAAGACTCTATGACAATAATACAAAAATAGAAGAAATACATATTGCTCCTATTTCACACTTTTGTTCCTATACACATTCAATAAAATAAAAAATCATTCACACAACTAACAAGAAGACGTCATTCATTGAAATTCATTCGCGCACAAGAAATTACATTCAAATCCAAGGGAAACTCATTCAAATTCCTTCACAGCTAAGAAATTCATTCACGTAATAGAATACACACGAAATTCATTCACTGAAATTTTTAAAAATGAAAATTACCCAAAATCTTGATTGCGAAAAAACGCAGAAGAAATTCCTAACGAAATCAGAAAGAGAAACTACCAGAAAACTCGATCTCTTCATAAATCTCTCAATCTCGACGAGAGGAGCGCTTCTAGAAAAAAAGAGAATAAAACTAGAGTTTACTCTCATGTATAACACTTATTTATAAATTTTTGGACTGTTTTATGTTTTTTTAAATTGTAACATAATTTTCGAAAAAAACTAAATAAATAAAATTGTAAATAACTAAATAAATTAAAAATAAAATAGTCATTTAATTTTTAGAAATAAATATTTCTAAATATGTTTTATAGATGCCTAAGATGTTTATTTTGCTAATTTACTCAATTATCTTATTATATAAAACAGAATGCGTTTAACGTGGATGCGACACATAATCAAAATTATAATTTATGAGATCGTGACATGTGTTGTTGTTTATTAAGATGATGACAAGTGTCAATGTAGTATTTTAAGCTAATAGAAACTTACTTATTATTAGTTTATTACTATTAAATAAAAAATATAATAACAAAAAATATAATAACAAAAAAGAAATATTAATTGCTCTTTTAAATAGAAACTACAAAATATTGATTTTATAAATTAAAATAACAAAATATATAAGATATAAAAGATTAATAGTATAAATTTGAAGAGCTTGTTTAAAACTAAAAATCGCGACATATGTTGATATTAATTTAACGATTTTGTAAAAATAAACTAGAGATCAAAATAATAACTAAATTTTGATTTTAATTCGATGAAAGTATATTATAACACGAATTATCATATTTAAATCTAAAATTTTTACTTATATCTACATATTACGCGAGACCTAATCTAGTTAATTTATAAAAATAAACGATGATGGGTGGAAAGGGAAAAAGTGTGGCCCGTGGGGACATGGAAAGAACTCAAAATCACGTGGCAGTTTTGTTGTGATTGGGTCGTTAATGGTCGGTCCACGTGGTACACCACTTGTCTCTCTTACCGCAGCAACTTGTACCATAGCCGCTCTTATTAGGATGCGTCACATCAATTCTCAGCTCCACACCTTCCTCGTTTTTCGATTTCTTTCTTCCTCAAACTACATATAATTTCACTATATTTGTGTGTCGATGATAACAATAATAACATTAGTACTATTTACAATCGCTAGGGCATTCGTGTGAACGGAATCAAGAAGACATTGTGATTGGTGGAATTGGTGGTCTCTCAAGTCTCGATGAAATTGAAACCATTATCATTTGCATCTTTATATCCACTTCTTCACGTTTTATCGTACGGCTTTATCTGCATACTATATGTTTCTTTGTCTTTAACATTTTAGATCTTTGTAGTACGTACTCTAGATATCTGTTCGAATGAGAAAAACAAATAATTGTAACGTACAACTTACAAGTATTTGAAAGAATGAAATTAAAAAAGTCTTATCAGTCGTGAATAAATGAGGACGTTGGGTGGTCCAAATTTGGCAACGGTGAAGCGCATGTTGCATGCATGCGAATGCGATATTATACATTAAAAGAACCACCGTTATTTCCGAATATAATATATATATATATATATATATATATAATTTACTTAATTAAGGGATATAACCGGAGTCTCTAACTTTGGTGGTAATAGCTCTTCAGCTGAGGTACTCATCATCATCACGAGTTCGAGTCCCGACAACTGCTGTATTCACATACGGGTTGCAGCGTATATGAGCCGACACATGGAGAGCCATTTGGCCGTCCACGTGACTAGTCTGAACGAACCGATAATCTAACATATCTAGCCATGTCCTGTCGGATGACTGATCGATAGTCTATCACGTGCACTCATGTCCTGTCGGGGAGCGTTGGATACCCGGATTATCACAAAAATTAAGAGAAATGCGTTATTTTAATTATTTATTTATTTTATTTGGTGAGGCTTGATTTCTTTTTTATTATAATGAGAAAATTAGGTAAAGAATATACGTAGCACTATAAAAAAAGCGCAACCAAAAGTGACTCAAGGAATTGACAGATTATCGTCAGTTAGTAATTACCGACGGAAAAAGTGATGGATTTAGGTCCGTTAGTAAAAACTGACAGATAAATATTGATGGAAAGATCCATCACAAATTCGTCACATAGTCGTAGTAAATTTGTTCGGTACAAAGTAGCCGTTTCAAACCGTTGCCAACGGTTATATTCGAATTTATTGACGGACATATCCGTCAGTAATCCGTCACTTATAGCGCCTATATAACCAGACCAATCCACCTTCATTCATCACACACTCAACATATATTTCTTAACAAAATATGTATGCTCTTCCCTATTTTCGATCATGGATGGATGATGAAAGAATGAATCCATATACAAAGCTTTTGAATGACGAATATGCACGTGGTGTTATAGAGTTCATAGAATTAGCATGTCAACAACCTCGGACACAACACAATCGTAAGTTAATACGTCCATGCTCTTTATGTCAGAATTCTCACAATATCATGATAGATTTTGTATGGAATCTCTTGTATGTGAATGGTTTTATGCCGAGTTATAAGATTTGGTATTTACATGGAGAACAACATGATATTGTTGTTAGTAGTAGCGGTAGCAAACCATTGGCCGATAGGATAGAGGAATCTAGAATGGAATTAGATTTTGGGGGCATCTACGGTTCAAACGGTTAATGATATTTATAGATAAAATATAGAGTTGGCGCATGTTTAGAATGAAGAACCTAATTTAGAAGCACGACGATTTTATTATATGTTAAACGCATCGAATCAACCATTATATAGTGGATGTAGAAATGGTCATTCGCCTTTATCATCTACTACTTGGCTGATGGGAATAAAGACATATTATAATTTGTTGAGGATACAGTTGATGCAATAGCTAAGTTTGTGAAAGATATCTTGCTAGAGGATAACAATGCTCCAAGTTCATATTACAAGATAAATAAACTTGTGTCGGGGCTTGGATTCCCGTTTCAGGTTATAAATGTGTGCATCAACAATTGTATGATCTATTGGAGACGCGACAACAGCTGGACGGGTTGTCAATATTATCGCAAACCAAGGTATAAAGATACATGTGGTAGAGTTTCAGTTCCTTACAAGAGGATGTGGTAAGTGCCACGAACAGATATGTTAAAAAGGTTGTATCAGTCTGAGAGAATATTTTCGGCAATAAGACGGCATGCTGAGCATAGATTTAATGGAGATATTACACATCCTTCTGATGCAGAAACTTGGAGTTATTTTCAGTCTATTATCCCGATTTTGCATGCAAGAAAAGAAATGTTTATCTCGGATTAAGTATAGATGGATTCATCCAATTCAGGAAGCATGGTAGACAATATTCTCTATGACCGGTCATCATGACACCTTACAATTTTTTTTCATCTTTGTGTATGAACCAAGAGTTTATATTTCTCTATGTTCTTGTACCAGGGATAGAACATATGAAACGAGCACTTGATGTGTTTTTTCAACCACTGATATATGAGTTGAAGTCTGATAGGTTAAGAATTTAATCATAAACTAGTACTACCGAGAACAGTTCAATGTAGCATAGATAGGGTATCAAATCCATAGAGACCAGAATAGTACACGTTCAATTTCAGTTTCAAATATAGCTAAAGTGAGAATAATAAGATTAATAGTGATCAAAACGGTAAATTAAAACGGTTTAAAACTTATAATATAAAGACGCTAGGCATTAGGGAAATCCGTAGGTATTCAGGTTTAAAGTCAAGTCAACATGCAGGATTAGGATTGAAAATAGTTTTCAACATGAAAAAAGAACAAAGAATAATCTCCTCCCGGAGTATTAAACCCTATGCTCGAATTTCCAGAGACAAACTCCCGCCGTCTTTATAGCAATTCGATCATGCATTACAATCAGATTCAATTGTTCATAAGCATTTAAAACAATACCCCCGCAAGTAAAAACACTTATTCATCTAAATTAGGTCAGGCTTCTAAATCATATCCCTTTGTATTTATCAACCTATAATCATGAACTAGGTGATCAATCTAATTCATGCATCAAGAATAAATTTAGACTAAGAACCTAACAAATTCAATCCTGTAAAGTTAAACCTAACATTCAAACCTGGTTTCTCTAGGAAACCCTAAAACCTAACTATGGAACTACTCAGACATGGGTATGCATAAACAATTCAACATCAAAGAAGAACACATAGTTAAAACAAAAGAAATATTATAAAAGGGTTCAGAAATCTTCTCCCGAATACAGAGTTTCAGAATCTCCTCTCCCTCAGTAATTCTCTCAGAAATAAAAAAGCTTGGTTCTAAAGGCCTAAAACACATTGTATTTATAGGCTAAAAAAAGTAAAATAATAAATAAGGAAAACTTGGATAGGCTTTGAGGACTTTATTTGTAAATTTTGGAAGACTTCTAATCTTTTTCGGGATAAGTGCCCGATCGAGCAAGTGTTTTCCCGATCGGGCAGTTCACATTATTGCACGACTCTTCTCTTTTGCTCGATCGATCTCTAATTCCGGATTTCTCCAGGAGCATTTGCCCGATCAGGCATATCACGTGCCCGATCGTGCACTTGTTCTTAAATCTCTGAAATCTTCTGAAAACTCCGGAAATGCATCGTTTTGCTCCAATTCGACCTGAACACCTAGAATACTGAAAATCTACCAAATATGCAATGAAACACTTGGAATAATGCAGAATAGCAAACATAAATGCCCACTATTATGCATTAAACCGAGTAATATCAACTCCCCCAGACTTAGATCTTTGCTTGTCCTCAAGTAAAGAAAGATTCAATCTGGAGAAGAGGTTTGAAACGGACCACACAGAAACTCAGAAAATCTCAAAAACCATAAGTATAATTTCAAATCCAAAAGACATCAATCTCAAACAACTACCTTTACTTAACTATTTACCACCACTAAACTAACAACTTGTTTCTTACTCTAAATCTCAAATCAATCAAGTATCAAATCATATCAACCATCTCTTTAAATTCAATTAAGTTCATATTCATGCATTCTCACCTATGGTATATCAATCAATTTACTCAAATACCTCTTCTATTGAAATGCCCATACCAAACAGAGCATCAACCGACTTCCGGTCTTGATCTTTTTTCCCCCTTTCTCACTTCTTTTTCTTTTTCTAAAGATTTGCACTTTTCTGCGTTTTTCTTTTCTTTCTTTCTCTTTTTTTTTTTTATTATTTTCATGTTCGCACTTTTCTGCGTTTTCATGATTCTAACTGCTTTGCAGCAGCCCAGCAATGATTACAGACTTCTAGGTCACGCTTTCAACACTTTTTCTACCGGTTTTAATATTTTTCTAAAGGGAGAGAGAGAAAGGACTTGGATCATACTGAAAGAACTTATCGGCTTTACAGAACACTGAAGAGAAATGTACCTAATTCTCAGAGTATATTAATACCATAAGCAAGAATAATTCATATTTTAAATTAAGTCCTATCATGGCAGAGCTAACATCAATTCATCAATAACTCAAAAGACCATACCCTAATCTCAGCAATTAATCTAAGTTAGAAATCTAGAGAAAGTGAAAACCATACCCTCACTTGGCTATTATTATCATTGATTCTGATCATGGAAATTTCGACTCAATAGACTCATCTAGACTAAAAACAAAAATTTTGAAAATTTCACCAAAAAGACAAAACATCAAAACATAGTTAGTATCATTACACCCTCCCCCAGACTTACTTCACACCGTCCTAGTATGAAAATAAATCCAAAAGAAGGTAAAGAAACAACCAGAATCAATAGAAAAATCTATAATGGATGAAAGTAAACAATACTATATAAGAGTTCAAGGGAAAGAGGTATACTAACAGTGAAGTGCTCCCAAATCTGTTTTGAACTCCTATGCCTCATTTTCCATGCCTGCAAAAATAACAAACACTCAAAAGAAGTGTAAGTAATGGTTGAACAACGATTTGAGCAATGATAGTTTGTAAAAACTAACAAGAAGCAGCTGTAAGAGAAACCATTAAGGTACTATGATCGAGCAATACTAATAAAAAATCAGCAAGAATCATATAATAGAGGCGTCATTCAGAACAGTTAACAGCAAGCAATCCGATATCTCACAATCGATTGGTAAGTAAAGAGCAATGATCAAGCAATAATAATTATAATTAGCAAGAATCAAGAATTACTTAATAAGAAAAACCAATCAATCATGAATCTAAAATCAACTCAAGTCAAAACACAAGAATGATGGTGAATAGTGGGCAATGATCTAAGCAATACTAATAAGAATTAGCAAGAATCAAGAGAGAAACCATTCTAACAACCAACAGTTCAAGTGAAAAAGATGAGTAATGATAATAGAAGAGATTACACGGAATGTCATGAAGAAACTTTCACTAGTAATAACCTGAAACACTTTAAACTCAAAACTAAAAATAAGTAAGTTAGGACTGATTCAAAAATTAAAAACAGCTAAACTAGACTCTAAATATATAGTGGGTTGCCTCCCACTCAGCGCTTTGTTTAACGTCATTTAGCTTGACGGTACTTACCTCTAAGTAGGAATGGAGTCAACATCCAGCGATGTTCCATAACAAACCCTAAACGTAGGTATCTTCAGCGTTAGAACCTTCCCCATCACATCCTTTGCAATATAAACCCCTTTCTCTTTGAACCCATGGGTGAGTATAACTTTAAACTTCGAGAAAGGTTTTTAGAACCCTTTGCTTTTCACTTTTTACTCAAGTGTATCACCAACCATTGCCTCAGGGATCAAAGCTACTTGAGATTCTTGCTTTACCTCCTTTGGTTTCACTTTCACCTTCTCCTTAACCTTCGGATTGCTATTCCTTGTTGAGATTGGAGGCTCTTTGTGTATGATTTCATCAACTACACACTTAGGATCTGGTTCAATATGAACTCCATTCTGCATCTCTTCTTCTTTAACCACAGTTAGCCTAAAGATCCCTTTTTAAGGAATCGCTGGATAGAAAACCTGTCTCTTGATATTTTCAAAGATATTTGCCGATTGGGTAAATCAACAACAGCTCCTACGGTTGCAAGAAAGGGTCTTCCAAGAATCAAGGGTTCATGTGAATGCTCATTCGCTGCCAAGATGTGGAAATCAATAGGGATGAGGCAATTACCAACTTGTACCAAGAGATCCGGGATAAAACCACTAGAAGAGACAATAGAATCATTAGAAAGTGTGAAAGTCATATGAGATGGTTGGATACCTGATAGTCCCAACTGTTTTGCAACAGTCATCGACATGACACTCATATTAGCTCCAGTATCACAAAGAGAATCTATGAATTCCACTCTATTGATCGAACAAGGAACTAAGAATTCCCCTGGATCATGTATCTTATGAAGCTTCCTAAGTGGATTAGGTGGCTTTCCAATCATCCCATCAACTTTAAAATCTGATATAGGCTTTGTAGAAGGCACCATATAAGGAATTCTGGGCTTATAGGAGCTTTCAGAAGTGTTCGGGTTCAGGAAGTTCTGCTCAATCGAGCAAGTGTTGCTCGATCAGGAAAAATCACCTGTTTCCTGTCCGAGAAAACTGCTCGATCAGGCACAATATGTGCTCGATCGAGCATATTCCCTGAAAATTTTCATGAATTTCATCGATCGGGCTGATGATGCATGATCGATTTGTTCCTCTGGAAGCGTCTTGCCCGATCGGGCAGATCTCTCTACATCAATTTCCAAATTTTCAAAATCTGCATCTTCTTCCAGATTCCTAGTTTTCTCTTCTAAATTCCCAACCCCTTTGGATTCTCCTCAGCTTTCCCAGAAAATACACTAGCTTGTTTCTTTACAGCTTCAGAAGTCTGAGCAACTTGCACATCCAAATGCTTCACATGAGTTGATAATGCATCAAACTTTTGATTCAACTCTTTCACTTCTCCTTCGATCAATGTTTGGAACTGTTGTTGTCCTTCCAGCAGTTGCATAAACATCATCTCAACGGAATTGCTTGGTTGAGGTTGAGCTTGTTAAAATACAGACTGAGAGGTTTGTTGAAAACCGCCTGAATTAGAGTTCTGCACAAAAGGTTTATGCTGCTGTGGGTAGTGTTGATCTTGGGGGTTTCAACATTGGTGCTTCTCCAAGACAAGTTGAGATGAGTCTTGTTAAAACCTTGATTGTTCACCCTTTGACCTTGAGCATTGATGTAACTAACTTCTTTCTCAACTGCACCACTATTATGTTCTTGAACTGCAAAGCAATTAACTTCAAAATCATCTACAACACTAACCTGTTTCTGAGTTTGACCTTTTAGAAGATATTTGATTAGTTCTTTCATCTATGAGAATTCTCCTTTCAGCTCTGAGATCTCTGAGTTAGCAGCTGTTACCGGAACATTTGTTCGACGGTCAAATTTGGGCAATGATTGCTATTACTAGCTGCTAGATTCTCTATCAAACGATATGCATCATGTACAAGTTTCTGCATAAAGTCTCCATCGCTTGTTGTATCTAAGGACAGCTGATATTTCTGTTCAGTTCCTCTATAAAAGATATTGAGGAGACTTACATCTGAGAAACCGTGATGTGGACAATCACGAAGTAGCTCTTTGAATCGTTACCAAGATTCATAGAATGATTCTACAGGGGCTTGAGCAATAGCAGAGATCTTGTTCCTTAAAGCATTAGTCTTAGTAGTAGTGAAGAACTGATTAATAAACCTGGCTTTGCAGTCAGCCCAGGTTACTATAGATCCTGCAGGTAGAGACTTCAGCCAGCGTAGTGCTTTTTCAGCTAAGGAATGACTGAATAAACTGCAGTGCATGAAATCGCTGGTTACTCCATTGAGTTTGATAGTGTTGCAAATGTCCTCAAAAGTGTCAATATGATTCATTGGGTGCTCGTTAGGTAAACCACTGAAT